>OY755045.1:34196966-34500966 GCA_963576565.1 Aspidapion aeneum
TGCAATTTAGGATGTTAATTGAAGGTCACGATGTTAAAACCAGAAAAAATGTTCACAATTCTTATAAGAAATATTTTTCTTAACCTTTTATTTAAATTCGAATAAGTATGTATGTCATACCAAAAGTGGAATATTTTTGTTTTTATAAAAGTTTAAATCCCATTTAAGGTGTGCCTGCTCCTTTTTATTGTTCTAGATAAAAATCTATTCTATAGGCTAGAAGACATGAATGGGCATCGAAAAAAAATACCTTAATTAGAGCTATTTGAGATAATTTTGTTAAATTTTTGTCTGCAACTTAAAAGCTACTTTCTATCGAAACATTATGAATACTCCACCTTATCCATCATGAGGATACCGATTTGAGCAGTACTTTCTTTGACCGTAGAGTAAAGGTGCCTAGTATCGCATAGGTTCCTAATAACGGATAGTCCAGTATTTCATAAACTACTTGTCCGATCTACCTGCGTGTGCATGTAGCGATGCTACACCAAACTGTACAGATTCTACATAAATTACAGATTTCTGCGGCAAGTTTTTATTTGCTGTTCAGTTGTTTACGTAAAATCAAAGTGCACGCAAATTTTACCGCTGCTGATTATATGCAATCTATTCTTAGAAGGTAAGACAAATTATTATTTTGATATACAAACATCATTTGATTAAGCATATTGGAAGGTTTTATTTGATTATAATTTATTAGGTTTAGTGCAGTTTTATCTTTTTGAAAAGGTTGATAACCTCACATATAATGTATGCCCTAATATCGGACACTATGGGTTTCCCAATTTTGTTTTTAGTTTTAAGCGTTGACAAATTATTTTTGTAAATATTATGCTAGTGTATGGTTTTAACTGATTAAAAAGTATAATAAAAAAGCTCTAACTTAACTATGGGTTCCAAATATCGGACATTTGCGATATTGAAACTACCTCCTATCCGATATTAGGACATCATTTTTAAAATTGTGATTTTTGTATTCCAAAATATATTTTTATCTGTCTCAGAAAAGAATTAAGTTTGACCTTTGGCATTTCAGAATATTGAAAAATATAGGTTACGTAATTGTTTGCCAACACGTACTTCTGATATACAGCTGAAAATTTTTTTTATAGGCCAAAAGAAAAAAGTATCCGATAATAGGCACCTTTCCTCTACTATTATCAGTACCGCTAATTTTCTTTTTGTGCTGGCTCAAATAGCACCCAAATGGGGTTATTTGAAATTCCAGTTTAAATTTTAAATTATTCTATTTTTTAACGTGCACAGGCTTAAAAAAATATTTATAATTTTTCGACTGCAAAAATGAAATTATTTTGATGAAAAACAAGCAAAATGGGTTATTTTATTTCGCTATAAAAAAAGGAGTGGGCTCGAAATCTACATCAAAATTTGCAAATGTGTTGCTGTGTGGACAGTGTTACTGGCTATAAACCCACTTATTGTAAAATGAAACATCTTCAGCAAATATAAACAGACTTTATCTGATTGATTCCTTATAGTACGGGAGGCCGTGAAATTTTTTGGAACTTATTTTTTTTATCAGCAAACATTAAGAGAATTCCCAACTTTACAAGGAAAAAACACACAGCCGTTCTCCGTTAGATTAAAAACACTACACTTGCATCGAAAAAATTAATTTCATTAGCACGCCGCTATTCATAAGATGTACACGAAATAAAACTGACAATCAAAACTTAAACACTTACTACACCTCCAACTTGCACAACACCATCAACGACTGCAAAGCAAAACAAACAAACTAAGCTCACTTTTTACGGGATCAGCTGTTTATTTGCCCGCACGTCTGTGGCTAGTCAGACACACGGTGGATAGAATGTTCGAATCTTATATATATATATATATATATATATATATATATATATATATATATGTCGAATTTTTCACGTCACTGGTGGTCCAGCTGATTTTTGTAAGCAAAAGTTAGATATGATATGAACAACCGAACTAATAATATTTTTTGAATTTTTTGAAAACTAAGGCAATTTTCCCACTGTTTTCTGGTACATCCTTATAAAATATAATTTTCTAGACTTATTGTCGTTATTTTTTTTAGCTCGCTTTATTTTTTATTGCACAAAACTTAAACTACAAGCACGGGCGGCGCGTGGTAAAAAGCTTTGAGGGTGCACACACAAAAAAAAATTGCAGCGCAGGCATAAATTTTTTTTCAGTGCCACGCTAACTTTTTGGGCCATCGAGTGGGTCGTCATATGATATAATTTAGAGCAAATAATTAAAAAATGAGATATTTAGATAGATATTAGTTACCTACCTATTATTATACCTATTATTATTGTAATTATAAATAAATAATAAATGTATCATTACCATATATTTTCTCTTCTAATGGCAAAGATGAAAATTTAATTGCCTTTAAATATTGCACGCTAATGCTATCAGAATTAGAAACTTCCGCCATTGTCGTAAATACCAAATCGTCGAAATCAAAACAAACCGCCAACGCCCGACCGATAAAAGGAAGTTGTCTAAGCGCGCACTACTGAAAAGTGAGCGTGAACTGCTCTAAAATGCAACGCGGGGGTGCGGGCGGCATCGAGGCTAGTTTTGGTATAATCGCGGTGACGAAAGAAGGTTCAGATTCTATGTACTGTAAAATTCTATTGGGACATGTCGTCCTCTCTTTCTATATTTCGTAATTAGCATGCGACATAACATCCACGGGGCATAGAATTTGGTTTCAGTAAATTACTCGAGCTTGGTTTGAACACGAATACAAACACATACATACCGGGTATTAATTTCTAGATAATATTCCAGT
This sequence comes from Aspidapion aeneum, assembly GCA_963576565.1. Taxonomy (NCBI): domain Eukaryota; kingdom Metazoa; phylum Arthropoda; class Insecta; order Coleoptera; family Brentidae; genus Aspidapion; species Aspidapion aeneum. Next base: position 34,199,770 of record OY755045.1, read on the forward strand.
CTTTAGTGAATTCCTTTTGGGGTAATTATTAATTAAATTAAGGAATGATCAAAGTTTAATATTTTAAGTATAATTTGGGAGTGCACGTGCACATGTGCACTTATGGAGAAACCGCCACTGACTACAAGTCAAACTGAATGTGATCGTTTAGTATCAAAGGTGAACCGAGGACTTGGGAAGTAAACAAAAATGTAGGTCAGCGGATTATTTTTGAAGCTGAAACGACACATTATTTTCTTCGAATTTTAATTTTTGTTTAAAGAGAAATGAAGCGGGCTAAAAAAAATAACGACTGGTATGTCTCAAAAATATTATTTTATAAGAATATACTAAAAAACAGTAGGAAAATTGCCTTATTTTTAAAAAAATTCAAAAAATATTAGTTGTTCATATCATATCTAACTTTTGTTTACAAAAATCAGCTGGACCACCAGTGTCGTGAAAATTCGACATATATTTCTAAGATCCGCACACCGGTCTATTCTATCCACCGTGAGTCAGACCACACCTAACCGGAGTTATTAAGTGTTTAAGTTTTGATTTTTAGTTTTATTTCGTGTACATCTTACGAATAGAGGCTTGCTGATGAAATTAGTTTTTTCGATGCAAGTGCAGTGTTTTTAATGTAACGGAGAACGGCTGTGAGCTTTTTCCTTGTAAAGTTGCGATTTATAAGGCTCCGGGGGGGACTTGTTCTTATTTTTAGATTGCCGGCCAGGCTTTGTCCACGTACGCTTGAAGACTTATGTCACACTGATGTGCTCTAATGAAAGCGAAACACATGTGTCTGTGGCTAGTCAGACCACACCTAACCATTAATAACTTAATACTTTGGTGAGGTACGTGCGGGCAAATAAACAGCTGATCTCGTAAAAAGTGAGGTTAGTTTGTTTCTTTTTCTTTGCAGTCGTTGATATGTTGTGCATGTTGGTGGTGTAGTAAGTGTTTAAGTTTAGATTTTCAGTTTTATTTCGCGTACATCATACGAATAGCGGCTTGCTGATGAAATTAATTTTTTCGGCAAGTGCAGTGTTTTTAATGTAACGGAGAACGGCTGTGAGTTTTTTTCTTGTAAAGTTGCGATTTATAAGGCTCTGTGGTAGTCCACCACGGTTCTTATTAATAGAATTGTTCAGTGAGCAATTCCAAGAAAAATTGTCTATATAAACCCTTCCTACCTTACCATGGGCTTAGTCGCAAATTGCAAAAAAAAAATTCAATTTTTGACAATTTGGCAGAGATATTTCCTATATTTGGAGATAAGTCATACTATTTTTTATACTTAGGTTACAGCTTTCACTAATAAACATATATGCATTATTAAGAAAAAAGTTCCTCGAATTCATAACTTTTTTGCATTTTGCGCATAAACCCATCGGAAAACCCCCCCGCTACATATAACAATATTAAGGGGCCTACAGACACGCGAACATTTCCAGAGATTAGTACGCGCGTACAAGTTTGCGCATACTAATCTCTTCGTGTGTAGACAATATCCGCCTAAAATATCTCTCGAAGATTAGTTCGCGCGCACAAAGTACGCGAGCAAATCTCTCGGTGTCTAGGCAAAACGCATTGATAATATCGTGTTCATGTTTAGAACGTTTAATTTTGTCTTCGTGTGTGTAGGCGATTCCCAGAGATTAGTTCGCGCACTAATCTCTAGAGATTAGTTCGCGTACTAATCTCAAGAAATGCTCGCGTGTCTGTAGGCCCCTTTAGAATTGATCAAGGAACAGTTTTGTCGATGTTTGCTGACAAAGAAAATAAGCTCCCAAAGTTTTCAGGGCCTTCCCTACTATTAAGGCATATTATATCCTATGAGATTTTACAGTTGGTTGGCCTTTTGTTTTAAATATTATATAACATGGTTTAATTTTAAAAGATTTTTATGCTAAACAAAAATTTATGTTCTTAGTTGAAAATTAAGTGTAGAAAATTGAGTTTCTTTATCAAAATATACTGGGTGTCTCTAAAAGGTCTGTACAAAATCTTAGCACATATTCCAAAGGTCAAAATAAGTCGATTTAAAGCAACATACCTTAGTCCGAAATTGCTCCGTTTCAAGATACAGGGTGTTTTTTATTTTAATTGAACCAAGTAAAACTATATTCCCAGAAATTGACTGATACCTACCGAAAATGACTAAACGACAAACAAAAATTTATAACTCATTTACTGGTTTAATTTAATCCTTAAAGGTATCAGCGAAATTTTTAGATCAAAAATAATTTCAATATTCCGTTGCGGCATCGAACACTAAAAACGGAAATATCACGGAAACGGCTCACCCTAGCAGATTTTATCAAAAGTACCTTTTTTTGCTTAAAAAAGGAAATTATTTTATCAACAAAAAAAGTTGAAAAAAACACTGAGAAAAAAGTTATGGTCATTAAACCATAAGATGAGCATTGTGAAGCGCCCTCTGACGGCCACATTGAAAAAGTGTCCATATTTATGTTTCGTATCCCAAAAAACCACCGAGTAACAATTTTTAAAGTAATGCTTTCAGAATATAGTAGACCATATTTTGCTCAATAATTTGTTTTGTAACCAAAAACTTCGTTAGAGCTTTAGTTTCTGAGATGTACTGTTTTCAAGGCTAATATATCATGGCTTGAAGTGTGCTAATAGGCTAGCTAGGAAGGTATCAAGCTTATGTTTATTATGTTTTCATCTCAAAACTATATTTTTAAATTTGCAATATAACTTAAAGAAATTATATTTTATTATCTATCGTTGACTTCAATTTTTAATATTTTAAGTACTATTTTCTCTGAAGAAAGTCACTAGTGTTATCTTATATTGCAGATTTCCCCTTGAAGATGGAAATATAAAATTTCCGAAACGCGTCGGGGTATGAATAGGAATATATAATCTATTCAAAAATTGCGTTGAGTTTATGATTTTTTTCACTCCTTTTCCAAAATATAACTTACTGTTTCGTAGCAGTGGCAAAAAGTTGCCAAGAAATTTTTTTCCTTACATTTTTCACGTTTTGTCAAATATGTGCGCCCTTTTCGGATCTTTCAATCTTTAAACTGGAAGAATGAATTTGTAGAGATAATTTAAATCAGGTGCCACCGTAAAATCTTTTGTAGTCTAGTAATAGCAACCAATTAAATCTAATATTTTATTTCTCTCACATAGCCCCGCATTTACGGGATATAAAAACAATTTATTTAAAAAAAGTTGAATTTTGCCATTTTTTGCAGGCACAACCTAATCAAGTCCAATTTTAGTTGATTAATAGGACATTGTTGTTTCGGTTTCGCAAAAAACCTTTTTTTTCTTTTAATCTAATTTTTATTATTTTTTCAGAACATTTCATTTTTATTTTTAAAACTCATATTTTGGGTTACAATTGGGTATAATTGGGTTGTAGTTTTACTCAATAGGTTAAGTTAAATTTAAAACTTACAAACTAGCTATAAACTATCAATTCGGCATAGCTTAATATTTAAATTCCAAACGCATTTAATAATATATTTCTAATTTTAATTCAATCCTCATATTACTACCGCCCTCTGCATATTTTAATTTAAATCGCGTTTTTATTCTTTTTAATAAAATTAGAATTCTAAATTCTTTTTATTAGAAGTGATGCGATTTTCCTATAGAGGGCGAAGAAACACGCCGCAAAAACGACAGAACCTAAAAGTGAGTCGACATTCAGACACGCTCTCGATCGGAATTTTTTGAACGATCAACGCTTTTATAAAAAATGGTGAACTCTAAAAACCATTAAATTCCTCTAAAACTCCAAACATTTAAACTCGGGAGTGCTGGACCGCTATAGAAGACTTCTGGCGAATCTGGTGCACCAGTTGGAAGAGATCAAGACATCACCGGTAAGTCCCTCTCCTATAAGATCGCATCATTAATATTTTTCTATTATTTCGCTTTTAAATAGTCAACATATACCAATATTATTTTTATGTCTCAATTAAATTTCACTTCAGAAAGGTACGATTTCGCGTGCGTTCCTATACCCTTCAAATGAAAGCGAAGGACTTGTCTAAATACAGTCCACTAGGTAAATCCACAATTTTTTGAGCTATCGGAGTGAGACATATTTTTGATCACTTCGATCGCCGGATTTTGATTTTTATTAGTTTGAAATTAAAAAATCATCCTTTCTAAAGTGAAACGCAGGTAATATTGGTAATAACATGGGGACTGTTTTTTACAAGAATTTTTAAATCTTAAAATATAAAAATATAAATTTATTTACTGCTCGTGTAGTAGGTATCGCCATATCAGTTTTTTTTTATATAAAATCCTTGGTTTCGACAATTTAACAAAAAAGGTTTATTCGGTTGTTTTGGATCACTGATCTGAGGTCACCTCGCTATACACATAAACGCATATATTTTCAGGAATTCTTTCAGTGGCATACTGAAAAAATGACTACGTTTATATCGCTTCTATAAATATTTTTAAAAAATTATAAAAATAATTTTAAATTATTTTCGCTTTTAAAATAGCTTTGATTTACAGTTTAATTTTAATAAACGCTTTTTATAAACGCTTTTTATAAACGCTTTTGATATTCGCTTTTAATATACGCTTTTATTATAATACAAAATGGCAGCTGAGAAAATCAAGAAAATTAAAGTTTTTCGAGATATGGAGGAATCCAATGTTAATGAAATTTTAGCAGTAGCCCTAGAAGCTAAAACTGACGCCACAAAACGCAATACTTTTAAAATTCGCTTTGAAGAACTTGAAGATATTCGCGCGGAGTTTTCAAAAAAGCATTCTACTTTGCTAAATGAAATTTTTGCTGATAAAAATGAAGTCGAATCAGCTAGGAACAAACTTCACGATTTTCAGAAAAGTGTCACGCAAATTCAAGAAATTTTTAATGATCTTTTTCGAACTTCTGCACAGGCTTCTAGTGGCAATCGCCGTCTTACCATGAATCCACATTCTCCGGGTGGTTCGCAACAAAATGACAATATGTCTTATCATTTACCGAGGATCGATTTAATTAAATTTAATGGAGAATTGAATCAATTTCCAGCTTTTTATGATTTGTTTAAAAGCTTGATTCACGACAATCCAAATATTCCAAATATGCAAAAATACTCTTTGCTTGTAACAAATTTGGAAGGTCCTCCAAAAGAATTGGTCACTCAATTACCCCTCTCAGACGCGAATTATCCTATTGCTTTTGAACAATTAGTAAAACGCTATAAAAATGATCGCCTCTTAGCCCAAACATATTGGAATGCCATTGAAAACGCTCCAAAAGTTAATTCTGAAGACCCTTTAGCTCTCAGAAATCTACTTGATATTTTTACAAAAAATCTCGAGGCTCTTAAAACAGTTGGTTTAGAACCTGATTTTTGGGATTTTATTTTAGCGCAAAAACTGCTTAAATCGGTTGACCATAATATTCAAACCCGCTTTGAAGTTTTTCACGGAAAACCTACGGAAATTCCTTCCTATAGGAGTATCTACAATTTCTTTGATCAACATTGCAACGCTCTTTTTACTGTAAACGCTAGTTCCTCATTTAATATGCAAGTTTCTCTTAGAAATAAACCCGCAAAATCGCAAAATAATAATTTTAAAACGCAATCCACGCATCAATATAACACGCGACAATCTCCACGTGCCTTTTTTGGTACAAATAATTCGCCGCAAAATCAAACCCCTCAAAAATTAAAATGCCCTATTTGCACTCGCGATCACGCTTTAAGTTTATGTCCAAATTACGTTTCTAAGTCTCCTCAAGAAAGATTTAATTTTCTGAAGGATAAAAAATGGTGCATAAATTGTACTTCTAATATGCATCGCACTTTCCAATGCAAAAGCACACATTCATGTCGATTTTGCCGGAAACGACACCACAGTTCTTGTCACTTTAATACTCTCGATATAAACGCACCCACTGCCACTGAAACAATTTTAGGCGTCGCGACGTCCAGCAGCGAAGCGCGCATACAGCAACAACCCACGGTCGAGGATTCCCAAAATAACGGTGGTGCATGCTATTCGTCTTATATGAATAATTCCGCTGTACTTTTATCAACCGCGATTTTTGAAATCAAAGATGTTAGGGGAAATTTTCAGACTGTTAGGGGAGTTTTGGATACTGGGTCGCAGCTCTCATTTTTATCCTTGAAATGTGCAAATAAATTAGGGTTACCCCGCGTATACGTGACTACTGAAGTCCAGGGGATTGGTGACACGCATTTACAGTCAAAATTGGGTTCTGTAAATTTAATTATCAGGCCTTGTAATGACACGCAAACTTTATCGGTTAATACTATAATTTTGCCGCAAATATGCTCTTCAGTTCCTAGCAGTGAGATTAAAATAAATGACTGGAAAATAGTTAAAAATTTGAATCTCGCGGACCCGAACTTTTATAGACCGGGAGCTATTGACATTTTAATCGGAGCTGATTTGTTTCCTTATATAATTCAAGATGGACGAATTTTTGGAAATAATCAGGAACCGATTGCGCTAAATACCATTTTTGGTTATATTTTAATGGGAAAAGTTAATTCTCTCGCTACGCAGCAAATTTCACAATCATTTTTTTGTCAAATTTCAAATAAAATGCTAAATGATTCGCTTATAAAATTTTGGGAAATAGAAAATATCCCTGAAACGAAACGTATTCTTTCACCTCAAGATGATATGTGTGAAAAAATATTTCAAAATACGGTATCTCGTAATGATGAAGGCCGCTATACTGTAACTCTTCCTTTTCGCGATAATATTGAACCGATTTTTCCAAATAGTCGTGATCTTGCGCTAAAGAGGTTTCTCTCGCTAGAAAGAAGGTTAATAAAAATGCCGGAAACTTATAAAAAATATTCCGATTTTATGGAAGACTATTTAACACTTGATCACATGGAATTAATCGAAAACCGGGAAGTTACAGAAAAAAGTTATTACATTCCTCATCATCATATTGAACGCCCTGAAAGCTTATCAACTAAGCTTCGAGTCGTTTTTAATGCGAGTACAGTTATGCAATCAAATAACCAAAACCTCTCCTTAAATGATACTCTTTACGCTGGTCCTAAATTGCAAAAGGACATTTGCAGCATTTTACTTAATTTTCGATTACACGAAGTAGCTCTTTGTTGCGACATTTCTAAAATGTTTCGTGGAATCTTAATTGCACCTCAGCACCAGGATTATCAAAGAATCCTGTGGCGTTCTAATAACTCTGAACCTATTCGCGATTATCGTCTAAAAACTGTGACATACGGTACTACCCCCGCTCCTTATTTAGCTCTTAGAGTTTTACAGCAATTGGCTGAAGATGAAAAACAAAATTTTCCTCGCGCTTCTCAAGTCTTAATGTCTGACAATTTTGTCGATGACTTTGTAACGGGCGCTAGCTCCGTACAAGAAGCTATTTCGCTTCAAAAAGAGCTATCTTGTTTGCTTAACTCTGGAGGCTTTAAGCTTCATAAATGGGCTAGTAATAACAAAAAAGTTTTAGAAAACTTGTCTGAACCCGATATAAACATAACCGCGCTTTCTTTAGATACGGACGAGACCACTAAAATTTTAGGTCTTAGATGGCAGCCTTGTTCTGATTATTTTTCTTACTCGGTAGAACCCTTGAGTCGCGAATGTACCAAACGCAATATACTTTCTGAAATTTTTAAAATATATGACCCTTTAGGTTGGCTCGCGCCAGTAACCATTTTAATAAAATGTCTAATTCAAGAATTTTGGAAACTTAAATTAGACTGGGATTCCGAAGCACCTGTTGAAATTATTCGACTTTGGGAACGTTATAAATCGGAACTACCCTTACTCAAAGATTTTCGCTTGCCTAGATTTATAAATAGTTTTTCTGGTAATGCACGCATTGAAATAATCGCATTTTCGGACGCTAGTAATAAAGCTTATGCCGGAATAGTATATTTACGCGTTATTTACAAAAATGAAATATCAGTTTACCTTTTATGCTCTAAAACTAGAGTTGCTCCTCTCAAATTTACAAGTATTGCAAGACTTGAATTAGCCGCTTGTAATCTTGTGGCTGATTTAGTTCACTTTGTTTTAACCACTTTTGAGTCCCGCTTGAAAATACATCAAGTTTTTGCTTTTAGTGACTCACAAGTAGCACTTTCTTGGATAAGAGCGCACCCTTCTAGGTGGAAAACGTTCGTTCAAAATCGTGTTACACAAATTCAAGATAAAGTACCACCCAAAAATTGGTCATACATCTCAACGTCACAAAACCCCGCAGATGTTGCTTCAAGAGGAGTTTATCCCAGTGAATTAATTAATCACAAATTATTTTTTAACGGCCCTGATTTTTTGAGAAAATCTTATGAATACTGGCCTAAAGACTGTGAACAAAATGACTCTCCTGAAACTCTTTTAGAGGAGAAATCATTGCCTAATTTAACTTTAATTGCAACGCAAAATACAGCTCCTAATTTTTTGGACACGCTTTTAAGGGAAAACTCTAATTTTTCTAAAATGTGTAGAGTTTTAGCCTATGTTTTACGCTTTTTAAATAATAAATTTTTCTTAAAACCGCCTAATTTAAAAATTAATGAAGATTTTCTGACATTTGTTGAAATAACAAACGCAATTCATTTACTCATAAAAAATGAACAGTCAATTTATTTCTCAGAAGAAATTCACGCTTTAAAAAACAACTTAAAACTAAATAAATCAATGCAAAAATTAAATTTATTTTTAGATCCTCACGATTTAATCAGAGTAGGGGGTAGATTGCATCACTCCTCTCTGCAATATGACAAGAAACATCAAATTTTATTACCACGCAAGAGTAAACTCACCCTCATGATTATCGAACATTTCCATATAAAATATCTTCATGCAGGAGTGAGGACGGTACATTTTTTGCTTAGTCAATTGTACTGGATCATTGCCGCAAAACGCGAAATTGCACATGTTTTATCAACTTGTATAATATGTTTTAAATGCAATCCTAAGTCGGTTCAGCCTATGATGGGTTCATTACCGTTTCCCCGCGTATCTCAGTTGAGAGCATTTTTGCACACCGGTGTTGACTACGGAGGTCCAATAAATATAGTCATGAGTCGACATCGTGGAAATCGTACTACGAAGGCTTACATATGTCTGTTTGTTTGCCTAAGTACTAAGTGCATTCATATAGAAATAGCAAGCGATTTGACCGCTGATTGTTTTATTGCTGCGCTTCGCAGATTTGTTGCGCGCCGAAACTACGTATCCGATTTGTATAGTGATAATGCAACTAACTTTTTCTCAGCTAACCGCAAGCTTTTACAGCTTGATTCTACGCGTCCCATTAAATGGCATTTTATCCCGAGTAATAGTCCAAATTTTGGAGGACTTTGGGAGTCAGGAATCAAGTCAGTTAAAAAACACTTGATCCGCTTAATAGGACATCAAATATTAACTTTCGAAGAACTATACACTGTAACTTGTCAAATCGAAGCTATTTTAAACTCGCGTCCTCTCACTGAAATTTCTAGCGATACCAATGATATTTCCGCGCTGACCCCAGGTCACTTTTTATCTCTGGAACCGCTAAGTGCCGTTCCTGACGCAAACTTTATTGATATTAAAATAAATCGTCTCACGCGTTGGCAGCTCCTCCAACGAATCCACCAAGATTTTTGGAGACGCTGGCAACAAGAGTATCTCCATACTCTACAACAAAGGAGTAAGTGGTTGGAACCCACTTCAACTCCTGAAGTTGGACGCTTAGTTATAATTAAAAACGATTTATTACCGACCCTTCAGTGGCAACTCGGCAGAGTGGTTGAAATTTTTCCCGGTAAGGATGGGATAAATCGAGTAGCCTCTGTCAAAACCAAGGATAGTTTGTTAAAGAGACCAATCTCTAAACTGTGTCCTTTACCTATTGGCCCCTTGGAAAATGCATAGCATTTTCGGCCGCCAGTATGTTTCGGTTTCGCAAAAAACCTTTTTTTTCTTTTAATCTAATTTTTATTATTTTTTCAGAACATTTCATTTTTATTTTTAAAACTCATATTTTGGGTTACAATTGGGTATAATTGGGTTGTAGTTTTACTCAATAGGTTAAGTTAAATTTAAAACTTACAAACTAGCTATAAACTATCAATTCGGCATAGTTTAATATTTAAATTCCAAACGCATTTAATAATATATTTCTAATTTTAATTCAATCCTCATATTACTACCGCCCTCTGCATATTTTAATTTAAATCGCGTTTTTATTCTTTTTAATAAAATTAGAATTCTAAATTCTTTTTATTAGAAGTGATGCGATTTTCCTATAGAGGGCGAAGAAACACGCCGCAAAAACGACAGAACCTAAAAGTGAGTCGACATTCAGACACGCTCTCGATCGGAATTTTTTGAACGATCAACGCTTTTATAAAAAATGGTGAACTCTAAAAACCATTAAATTCCTCTAAAACTCCAAACATTTAAACTCGGGAGTGCTGGACCGCTATAGAAGACTTCTGGCGAATCTGGTGCACCAGTTGGAAGAGATCAAGACATCACCGGTAAGTCCCTCTCCTATAAGATCGCATCATTAATATTTTTCTATTATTTCGCTTTTAAATAGTCAACATATACCAATATTATTTTTATGTCTCAATTAAATTTCACTTCAGAAAGGTACGATTTCGCGTGCGTTCCTATACCCTTCAAATGAAAGCGAAGGACTTGTCTAAATACAGTCCACTAGGTAAATCCACAATTTTTTGAGCTATCGGAGTGAGACAATTGTATTTTCGAGTAAAATTCGAAATTTTGTGCCTTTATAAAATATAAAATGAAAAACCACAACACCATGAAAGGTTTATAGTCAACGGTACCACTAAAATGTATAATTGTAAAATTTTTTGTAGGTGGAAATCAAAAAATGGATGCAGTCACCTATATTTGTTTTATTAAAAATATCTACCTTGCCAAAACGAAGAAAATTTATGAACTTTTAAAAAACAAAATATAAATGGGGCGTATTATCACTGTTGGATCTTAATCTTAAGAATGTGTGTTCGAACAAAGTGTGGGTCATAGATTTCTCAGGAATAGGGGTCCAAATTGAAATTGTTGTCAAAAATTCCTATTTTTGATTCTATGCCCAGTGTCATGTGTTGACGTGACATACGTCAAAAACACTAAAAAAGGCGAGATTTTCGCCCCTTTCATCTTTGACCAGCAAAGAGACCACACGCGGCCACGGAGCTTCAACGCCATCGAACTCGTCTCATGTGCCGAGATTTGTTTGATCATGGGTGGGTGAGTTGAGCAATTTTTGTAGGGCATAGAATAGGGAAAATGGCATTATAAGGGTTCGGGATTTTTTTTGAATTTTAGCAATAAATAAATGTGTTTAGTGAACAGTTGCTTTCAATCACACATTATCACAACAAATCATAATAAATGGATCCATAAGGGATCTGATACCCTCTTAGCCCATCCGCACAATACAAGTAGTCTTTTGTAAATATCTCAAGAACGAAAACTTTACAAAGTTTCTGGTTATATTACAAAATATTAAGAAATATGTGTTCTACTATATTACAAAAATTGCATATTGATGCGGTGCTTTGTTAAAAAGTTAGCATTTGCTTAATTTTTAAACTGTCAAAAAACTTCGCATTAATAGATTATAATAGATAGATAATAATAACTAGCTCTTTACAGTAGGTATTGCACAATCCGCCAGCGTTGGCCGGACAGCCACCGATATTAGGTCAAAATATCCCCAAATACACCCAAAGAATACACTTTCGGCATTATCTCAAAAAGTGTTTTAGGGCGGGTCTACATTATGTGTATTCAGCAGATGCGTGTTTCGGCTACGTATTTTCGGCAAAATGCCAACGCATTGTTTTAAATTGGAACGTTCACATACAGACAAGCTCATTCTACTATGTAAAATATGCACAATGTACGCAACATCTCTCTTGCAGAAAATACGTGGCCGAAAATACGCTTCTGCTGGATACCCATAGTGTAGACCTGCCCTTATTACAACAATATTCTCTCTAGCCAATGCTGCGCGGGCTAGGAAGGTAAAAATTATCCAGTAACTGATACAATCAGTGCCGTATCTAAGGGGGGGTTTTGGGGGTTCAAACCCCCTTCCGAAAAATAAATAGGAATGTGTTTTTTAACCTTTTTTTCGTTAAAACCCATTAAAAAATTGTAGTTCTTTTTCAACAACCCGCAATTTTTCAAATTCCACTGGCCTAACCATCCCTAAAATTTTGGTCCAGATACGGCCCTGAATTCAATGATGTCAACTTTTACCATTTCCAGATATTTTGCCCATTAAATTTTAAGTATGAGATAAATAAAATTTTGTTGATAAAGGTTAGTGTTCTTCTGCCTAATTTTTGTGCTATTTTGACATTTAGTGGCAAAACAATCGTTTTGGGAATCAAAACGCATTGCAGCATAAAATAGATTAATACAGGACAATTAACCTGCAAAATAAAAAAAGTTGCCATTTGGACGCAAAATTAGAAAAAAAATTGTGCAAATATAAAGTAAGTCAAAACTATAAAATATGAAAAAAAAGAAACTACTGTGAAGTTTAGTACCCGTTAATAAAAAGATAAAATTTTTTTCGTGGCTAAGCGAGCATAGAAATATTTTGTTTCTTTTGTATTTTTCCGTGGGCAGCTCGAAACATTTACACCCACGGGGTCCAAGATCTAATGGACAGACACCTATCAAGTGTTGACAGTTAACTTTTTCGTCCTTTTCGGAAACACTGCATGGTCAATGTGACACTTTTGTACATACGTGGCGACATCTACAAATACAAATTAAACTACCAGAGTAAAAATAAAAGCAGGCAGATGAAGCGAAAAACAGTACTCATGACCGTGATATAATTTGTGCCCTCAGATCGGGTCAATGCATTTTGCATTTTTTTCCGCCTCGCAACGTTTTATGTCGAGTCAGCGGGGCGTGAGGCAAAAATACTACTTTTCGAGCTGCCCAGGGAAAAATACAAAAGAAACAAAATCTTTCTATGCCTGCTTAGCCAAATAACTAAAACATGTTTGCAACACAAGAATAAACGAGCATCTTTAAAGGGTACATTTTAATTTTGTCCACTATCTTCGATTTTGAGATGACGGACAAAAAATATATTTAGTTACAACTCTGATTAATTCTCTGCCAAGTGCAGTATGATATGACGGCCCACTCGAAGGCCCAAAAAGTTAGCGTGGCACTCAAAAAAGATTTTCGCCTGCGCCGCAATTTTTGTTTTTTTTGGTGTGCACCCCGAAAGCTTTTTATCACGCGCCGCTACTGCCTCACAGGGGTCCAAGATCTAATGGACACCTAATAAGAGGGCATAGTTAACTGTTTCATCCTTATGGGACTCCTCAAAACACTTCTTGATCAATGTGACACCCTTGCGAACTTAATCAGACCGTTTTGTCTGTCATCCTACGTCTATACTGAGAAAACTCTCACTAGAAGCGCCATCTACTGAGATACAAGAGAAACTAGGACAAGAGCAGACGAGTAATAAACTGCTATTATACTGGGTGGGCCAAAAAAACCGGATTTTTTTTTTCATTATAACTATACAATCGATTTTAATGGGACAAACTGCACTTGGCAGAGAATTAATCAGAGTTGTAACTAAATATATTTTTTGTCCGTCACCTCAAAATCGAAGATAGGGGACAAAATTAAAATAAACCCTTCAAAGATGCTCGTTTATTCTTGTGTTGCGAACATGTTTTAGCTATTTTTTTTAAATAGTAAAAAAACTGTATTCTTGTTACGCACAATAAGGTACGAGTCAGCAAAATCGTTTATCGCCATGTTAAAATTTTGGATGGCGGACAGAATCATACTTGATTTTTAAAAATGGCGTGTTTATTCTTATTTTCCGAAAATGCTTTAACTTTTTTTTTATTTATAGAAAAGAACTACTTCTCCCCCACACAACGAGGTTCAAATTAGTAAAATCGTCGTGGTGGTTCTCAAAAAAATCTATTTTTGTTTCAGTCATTGTTTTACAGATTATACGATTGCATTGCCAATCGTGTCTGCATTCACTTCCTTATAGATTCGTTGTTACTTAACCGATTTTAGTGAAATAAAAAAATTATGGTGAGAATTGATTGTTCTGTAACGAAAACGTATTAAACATGGATCAGTAATAATGAATTAATAAAGAAATAATTGTAGACAATTAATAAAGAAACAATTTGCAAAACCATCGTTTAAAAAATTAATTAAATTTGTACCTTGTTATGCGGGAGAAAAGTAGTGCTTTTCTACGAGTTTAAAAAGAAAACTATACCATTTCTGGAAAATAAGAAAAAACGTGCCTCTTTAAAGGGTCATTTATGATACTGTCCGAGATCCTAAATTTTCAGATGGCTGTAAATTTTGATGATAATTATCTCTTTAAAGGGCAATCAATTCTCACCAGGATGTTTTTATTTCATCAAAATCGGTTTTGTGATAACGAATTTATAAGGAAATAAATGCAGGATTGGCAAGGCAATCGTATAATATGCAAAACAATGGTTAAAACAAAAATATTTTTTTTAGAACCACTAAACCGATTTTGTTAATTCGTACCTTGTTGTGCGTGGCAAGAACGCAGCCTTTTCACTGATTTAAAGAAGTAATTAAGACATGTTCTCAATACAAGATTCAACGAGCATTTTGAAGGGTACAGTTTTGTTCGCTATCTTGGATTTTGAGATGGTGGATAATTCAATTCATTTCAAAACATTGATTAATTTTCTGACAAGCACAGTTTGTCCCATTAAAATCGATGATATAAATCAAAAATTATAATGAAAAAAAATTGTCCGGTTTTTTTTGGCCCACCTGGTATATCGATCGATAAAAAGTCGATCGACTGTGCAAAGGAGTTTTTACTATACTTTTAATACGACTACAAATAAAAATCAATTTTTTGACGTATTAGTCCGGGCCATATCGTCAAAATTTGGTTTTTTTGTAAATTACAAAAATGTTTGCCCCTACCTAGGAGGACTGGTTAACAGCTCCGATTTTTTTTTTAGCAAACCTGTAGGTAATTATATGACTACCAATTTATAGGGGTAAAATATATAATATTTTTTGACAGTCAAAGAATAAGTGCGGGAAGGTCGATATGCGTGCCAAGTTTCCTTACTCTAGCTTAAACCGTTCAGATTTGAAAAATGTTTTTGACTTGTTACTTTTTGACTGAGACAATTTTGGGTGGTGGGATCATTAGTAAAATCAAAGTATAATGCCCCCGAAATACGCTATGGCCCTGGACTAAGGACAGTCATCGTAACGGCAAGCTTTATAGGAAGCGAAGCCTGACATTGATTTTCTATTTTTTGGTTATTATTTTTGACATGTTTTCCTCTGTTTTGCATTGGCGGCTCGGTTTTATTTTAAAGATATTGTTTCACACAGTCTCAAAGTACCTAAACCTTATAAATGTAAGTATTTAGAAATAAAGTTATGCTGGAACAAAGTATCTAGACGGTGTTAACCACATTTTTAAAATAGGAACGAGCCGCCAATGCGAAACCGAGAAAAACATGTCAACAGTTATAACCATAACCAGGGCTATCAAAATGGACGGGCCACGATCCTCCATTTGTTGACGTCACATCCGGGGCTGATTTTTTTTTGATGGTCACGTTACGACACAGCTGATTGTCTTTAAAATTTTGAAGTTGGAATGACGGTTCATGGATATTTGATTTTTTATTAAATAAAGCCGTTTTTGAGATTGTTTTTACTTTATTCTGGCAGAACAATTTTTTTTAATGTATAGTAAGCCCTAATTTTTCATAGCCGCTTCATTAGCTCACACAAAAATTAAGTTTAAAGCAGAAGCGAATGTGACAATCACATATAACAAAGTCAAATACATGTCAAATATAACAGTTGGCATGTGGTACATGGCGGGTAATTTGAATTCAAAATAAGGAATGCTAAATCTTGAAGATTTAAACCTTTTAATCATGTTGCTTCCTTACAAACCTTTGGTGGAATATCGGGATGGTGTCTGAGAATATTTCACTGAAATTTTGCGGAAATCTGTAGTGCCATTTTGAAAATATCATAAAAAAACGTCTGACCTCCCATAAGACCCAATGTAAAATTCAGCCCCGGGAGAACAGCTGATTTTTTCAGGGTCGTGGCCTCTATTTTTGTGTTGGCCTTGCCATAACCAAAAATAGAAAATCAAAGTCAGGCTTCGCCACTTGTAAAGCTTGCTTTACGATGAGTGACCTTACCCTGGACTATATCTAGTCAGGGCTATCAAAATGGACGGGCCACGATCCTCCACTTTGTTGACGTCATATCCGGGGCTGATTTTTTTTTGATGGTCACGTTACGACACAGCTGATTGTCTTTAAAATTTTGAAGTTGGAATGACGGTTCATGGATATTTGATTTTTTGTTAAATAAAGCCGTTTTTGAGATTGTTTTTACTTTATTCTGGCAGAACAATTTTTTTTAAATGTATAGTAAGCCCTAAATTTTCATAGCCGCTTCATTAGCTCACACAAAAATTAAGTTTAAAGCAGAAGCGAATGTGACAATTACATATGACAAAGTCAAATACATGTCAAATATAACAGTTGGCATGTGGTACATGGCGGGTAATTTGAATTCAAAATAAGGAATGCTAAATCTTGAAGATTTTAACCTTTTAATCATGTTGCTTTTTTACAAACCTTTGGTGGAATATCGGGATGGTGTCTGAGAATATTTCACTGAAATTTTGCGAAAATCTGTAGTGCCATTTTGAAAATATCATAAAAAAACGTCTGACCTCCCATAAGACACAATGTAAAATTCAGCCCCGGGAGAACAGTTGATTTTTTCAGGGTCGTGGCCTCTATTTTTGTGTTGGCCTTGATCTAGCCAACAAAACAACAAAACGATGACAGTTGCTGTCGAGCTCAGCCCACTTGCAATATTCCACATTTTGACTTAGGTGACCATTTCAAATCAAATCAAATCGGTTCTTGGTGTTAGATACACAAAGTGTTTATACAAGTTTTTTTAAACTATAATTTATCTAAAAAAAATTCTAAAAAAGTCTACACTACTACTAAAAATTTAAATAGTTTCACACTATGTTTTTTTTAATATTTGGGAATTATTTCACCTAATTCCAAAATACAGCTACTCAACATTTAATTATTTATGGAAAGTACATACTATAAAAAAGTGATATAGTAAGAAAATTTGGACACAAAAAAGGACACATCACATAAAAATTGATAAAATTTGGGGATTAGAAAAAATGCAGCCAAAAAGTACAATGCAAGAAACATCTCAATATTAATTTTAAAGAAAATTACCCCAAAAAAGTTATTTAAAAAAAAGACATTTGTTTCAACCTGCTATAAAATACCTCAAGCTCTTATCCACTTATCCACTAATGTTCTTTGTCTTAAATTCCAAAATTTCAGCGAAATAACTTTTATATTGATGATAAAATCCTCAAAAAAAAAAATATCAAAAAATCCAACCCTCGGTCCTTTTCCATTATAGCCACAAAAAAAACAGGAAAAAGGAATTTTTATTTCAAGAGCTCTCAAGATGACCCTTCCATCTCGATATCGTTTGCTTGGTTATAAGTTAAGATCGAAAGGCTTTCCTTATAGTCATTATAAAGGAAGGAAAATGATTGGAATCTGGCTACGTATATAAAAGATTAAATTTGGGTAATGATGGAAATAATAAAATCTTTCGTTGGTACGGGCAAAGTTTACACAATTTACAAAGTTTACACAATTAAAATATAAGTTGCTATACTTGAGCCGGCGGCCGACATCAAACGCCGAACCGCACACCTCTTTTGCAGCGGGGACTGGTGGATTATTAAGCCGAAGGCCGACATCAAACGCCGAATCGCACACCTATTTTGCAGTTATAGTTTTTGCAAAATCAGTTGAACAAAGATAAAAGCCGACCATCGACATATCCTTTAAAGAAAGTTTTTTTTTTATTTGTCAAACACACTGTGTTTTTTTTTTATTACAATCTAGTCAGTAAGACTAATTAGCAATTTTGTTTTAACTTAATTTACTAGAAAAGTCAGATTTAAACTTAGGGTTCACTCAACAGTTCTCCCCGCTTTGTTTAGTCTGTAACTCACAACTGTGTTGTGTTTATAGCATTATTTTGTTTTATGTGTAATTCACTTAGTTTATTAGCTCAAACGACTTCACTCTTTTTAGTCGTCGAACTAGCATAGTATTGTCTAGAAGCTGAATTGCTTCCACATTCACATGCCGATGGAGTCTATCTTCATGGCTTTTTGCGTACTTTTTTATAGTCTCTGCTACAGTTTCGATTTTTAGATCTCGATGAAGGTCACTATTTCGAACGTACCAAGGTGCATTCACAATGTTTCTTAATACTTTATTTTGAAATCTCTGTACAACTAGAATGTTACTCTCTTTAGCACAACCCCATAGTTGAATACCATATGTCCATACTGGTTTCAGTATTTGTCTATAAAGCAGTAACTTATTATGAATTGTTAAATTGGACTTCCTTCCAATTAGCCAGTTCATTTTTCTATACCTTATCTCAAGTTCTTCTTTTTTTTTCTTAACATGTGCTTTCCAGCGCAATTTGGTATCAAGTGTCATACCTAGATATTTTGCCTGATTCGAATATGGTACTGGAATGTTGTTAATTGTTATTTGTATGTGATTTATATTTTTGTTTGTAAAATCAACATGAATTGATTTGGTTTCATTTAATTTTATTCGCCACTTTGTGGTCCAACTGTGAATTTGGGTGACTGCATCCTGAAGTTTCTCTATGCATTTTTCAATAGATTTTTCTACCGTCAATAAACCAGTATCATCGGCAAATGTTGCTAAGTGACAATTTTCTGGCTTTGGGATATCACAAGTGAATAATAAGTATAGATAAGGGCCTAGTACGCTACCCTGGGGCACGCCTGCTTGAATTTCTCTTAAATTTGAGTATGAGTCTTCCTGTTTTACTCTAAAATGTCTATCAGATATGTATGATTCCAAAATATCCGAATACTGTTTTGGCAGAAACCTTTTTAGTTTAAAATTAAGGCCTTCATGCCACACTTTGTCAAATGCTTGTGCTACATCTAGAAAAACTGCAGAACAAACTTTTCCCTCTTCTAGTGCTTTTTCTATTATATTAGTAATTCTGTGTACTTGATCTATCGTGGAATGCTTGTCTCGAAAACCAAATTGATGAGATGGAATAATTTCTTGTCTTTCTATGATGGGTTTTATTCTTTTAAGCAATAATTTTTCATAGAGCTTGGATATAATTGGCAGCAAAGATATTGGCCTGTAAGATGACACGTCATGGAGTGGTTTTCCCGGTGTTGGAATCATGATAACTTCTGCAACTTTCCACAGTTTAGGTACGTACCTAAGCCTAAAAGACGCATTAATTAGGTTGCATAGTTTTACGATAGCTTTTCTGGGGAGTTGTTTTATGACTACCCCGTTAATAAGATCATACCCTGGGGCTTTTTTCGAATTAATATTTTTGATTTCTGTTAATATTTCTTTTGGTGATGTAAGCTTAATATGGTCCTCGATTTGATGGGGTTCATTTAAATGAAAGTGTTCATCTGGTGCTTCGTGGGGCTGAAATGTTTTTTCTAAATGAATTGCAAAAATATCTGCTTTTTCTTCGTTACTCCTTGCCCACTGGTTGTTAGATTTTCGTATAGGTGGAATTTGGATAATTGGTCTTTTAAAATCTTTGGTTGCTTTCCAAAGGGAATAGTCGGTATTTTTATCATCTGTAAGCTCATTAAGAAAATGGTTAATAGATTCATTTTTTATTACTAGAATTTCTCGCCTAATTCGCTGCGTCATGTTGTTGAGATTTGTTTTGTCCCGAGGATCACGGCTTTGTTGCCACTTTCTTCTTAGTTTCCTTTTTTCCAATATAAGGTCTCTAATTCCCTTTGGATAGTTTTTTCCCTTAAAAATTCTCTTTGGTTTTGGACTGTTTTCCCAAGCTGCTTGTTGAATATTTGTAACAAAATAATCAACTTCTTTATCGATTTGTTCTGGCGTTTGCAATGGTACTGATAGGTTTATTTTTTCTGACAGACTTTGTTTAAAACTAATCCAGTCAGTCAGTTTATTAACTAGTGAGATATTTGCTTCTTTCTTTATTATGTTTTTACTAAGAGTTAGAATAATAGGTGAATGATCTGAGTGTAAATCAAAACTTTCTTCTATATCTACAAAACTTAAAGATATATTTTTTACTATAAAAAAATCAATTAGATCTGGAATTTTTCCTGGATCTGTTGGATAGTATGTGGGCTTACCAGTTGATATCGGCTCACATTGATATTCACTAATAGCTTGCAAAAGTTCTTTTCCTTTAGAGTTCGTCAGTCTAGATCCCCAGTAGGTATTTTTTGCATTAAAGTCACCTCCAATTATAAAACGGTTTCCTAATTTTCTGAGAAAATTAAGATATTGATTTTTCTTTAGTAAGTGCCTTGGTGGTATATAGACAGCACTTATGACTAATGTATATGTTTTGGTTTTTACACTTACTAATGTAGCTTGAATCTCTATGGTTTTATATCCCATCTCCTCATAGTGTGATATATTTTCTTTAATTATTACAGCACTTCCCCCATGTGCAGTATTGCTAGGGTGAGTTGTATGATACACTTTATAACCTTTAAATTTAATGTGAGACTGGTTAGTGAAATGCGTTTCTGACACAAGACAGACGTCAATTTTTTCTATGTCTAGAATAACTTGCAAGTCTTGCTGATGTTGCAAGAGACCATTGGCATTCCAAGCTAGGATTCTAAGATTACTGACCATTTTGAGGCATATTGGTAGCTCCGTTATTGCTACTTTCTAGTTTAGTTAATCGCTCATCAAGTTTGTTCAATTTCTCCAAAATTAATTGTAGTGTTTGTTCCATAGTATTTTGACTACTGATATTAATATCAGGTATAGTAGCTGTTGCTGCTACTTGGTTTTGTCTATTTGTACTCACGTTTGGTATGAGATTCGGTTTCTTAGGTTTATTTTTCAATTTTTGTATTTCCTTAGCAACAAGGCATCCTCTGTAGTTAGCAGGATGCTTGCCTCCACAGTGGATGCATTTTGGCTCAGATTCTTTTGGTTTGGGGCATTCTACAGTAAGATGTTTCCCCGTGCATTTTACGCAACGTGGTTCTTTAGCGCAATATTTTGCGTGTGTCCATAAGATTGGCATCTTTTGCATTGAGGGACTAACTTTGAGGTTTTTAGTGCTTTTATTTCCACTTCAATCCCAAGGATACTGGAAATTTCAAAAATTTTGTTGATATCTTCATCGTGGCTGAATGTGAGCATAAACATGTTAAGAGGTTGTCTTGTTCTCCATTTAAGTTTGTTGCTGGCCTCCAGTGCCTTAAAACCTTTTTTTTGTAGATCAGCTACAATTTTTTGTGGGTCACATGAGAAGTGTAGCCTATTCGCTATTACTCTAATTGGTCTTATTTGTTTGTTTTCGTATGAGTGCCATTGATGCTTTATTTCATTAAGCATTTTAGTAACCAGCCGATAGCTGTCTGCGTCTTGTACATTTATTTTAATATTTTCGTTATTTAAAACTTTTATTTTAACTCCTTGTATGATATTTAACTTTTCATAAATATCATTAAAATTATTTACGCCATTTACCATAATCGGTGGAGGTAATGGAGCTTTTTTAACCTTAGTTGGGGGTTCTTCATTTTGTGTTTTATTGGAGGGCTCTCCAGTGCCCGAGCTTTGTTGTGGTGGTGAGAGTGAAGTATCCATTCGACGTTTTTTCCAACCTTTTCCTTTTTGTCTGATCCACTCAGTTTCTCTTGCCAGATCGTCCTCATCAGTAATGTAGTCCATGTCAGACTCTTCTTTTTTAGTGACTTTTGTCTCTAAATCTGCAAATTTTTTTTGCATACTTTCCAGTTGACTTCGGAGATAATCCACTTGTACACTAAGTGAATTTTTTTCGTTTTGGGATTTTTTCCATTCGCTATATAAAACTTCTTCATTTTGTGTTCTAGCATGGCTATCCTGAAATAATTCGGCATTATCCATTTTTTCTTGATTTTGTTTGGGCTTTTCGCTAATTTTTAAAACAAGTTTCACAGGTGATGGTACACTTTTTTTGCTTTTAAACATGATATATTATTTATAATACACATTGTATATAGATTCTCAACACAGGTATGATTTAAAGAAAGTGACATGGACGGCGGTAGATATACTCATGAAAATTATTTCATTTAATTATGGCGTAAACTAAAGAAATAAAAATAGATAATAAAACTTTCTATTCCTACACCTACAGAAACGATACTGATTTATTTTCTAACTCTGCATACTGCCGACTGAAGGGGTCCCGAAAAGAACACCTGAAAGCAATTAAAAGCGTATCTCAAAAAAATGTTCCAAATCAGGTGCCGTCCATCCACCTGGGCTCGGTCGGTCGGAAAACAAATACTTTGTGGTCGGACCGCAAAGAGCCCCGCCTTTTCTCTGTCGGTAGGGTTGAAATTATACCAGGAAGATTTTATATGAATTTTTATAACTTTTGAAGGGCAGAATGAAGCAAAATTCCATGAAATCGAATGAACTCCGTATTAGGAGTTATTCAAGTGATTTTGCAAAAACTATACGACTAGCGATAGCCTTCGTCGGCACGCGTTTGATCTCTATATTTCCACTGTTTTTTGACAAGTGCAGCAACTTATATTTTAATTGTGTAAACTTTGGTACAGGTTGATTAAACAAGCCTTATCTCATTATATAACTTGAAAATTGTTAGAGATTAAGAAAAACTTTTAATACAAAAGTTGTATAATTTTTTCAGACTTCCAGATGGGCAGTGCTTGTCAGAAATGTCAAATATTACTCCTAATGTCAAATTTTGACAATACATGTTAGCCTGTTGTAGCTATTTATATATCTAGGTTGAGAAAGTTCTTAAACTAATCTGAAATCCATCTGATTGTTGCCATCGATGCCATCAGTCCATGAAACATATGACAGCCATCATCAATCAGGCCAATAAAATTTAAAAGAACCCGATGCGTTTAACCTAAGTTTTGAATTTTATGACCTACCTCAACGGCATCTCGGGTCATTCGAAAGTAGGATTTAAGATCACTTAAACTATGATGTTCCACCATTTTCTCGACATAATCCATGATTTTTGCAGCTTTTCGCGTACTTAAAAGAAGTTCCTCGTCCGAATCTGATATACTGAATGATTCATCATCATCATTCAATAAATTTATTGCTAATTTCGCTGCAAAGCTGTTTATAGGCAACATTTCTCAAAGACATTTATGAAATTTCAAAAATTGAAATTTGAGGTTATGATATACACCCATCAATCAACAGGCATCGACTTCATGGGTAGATGGTTATTGTTTTTTTGCATCGATTAGCTCATCGATAAGATTAAGAACTCTCCGGTCATAAAGGAAGAGAGGCAGAAATTGTGCCGCGCACTATTCTGATAGTTTTCCATTGAAAACTGACAGTTGACAATGAAATTAACATAGGCACCAAAGTCATAGGCACCAAAATCGAGTTCATAAATCCAGCAGTTTATTTTTCATTAATAATGGCGCACAATGGCTCAAAACCGCATAAAACTGCCACATTCATTTTCTTTCGGTATAAATTCATTACTACTAGACCGATTTCAAAGACTTTTGACTTTAAAAATGCCAATTTTTGACTCCCTTAAAAAAATAGTGCGCACCGCTGTCACCTTTAGTTTCGATCTGTTAAAAAGCTTCATCCCTCTTGTGAATAAAAAAGTATCAATTGTTAAAATTGGTCTTAAATTAAAAAAGATAGAATGAAATGAACAAGGTGACTTTTAACTACAAAAATCATTAAAATCGATACATAATAAAGTGATTTTTGTCAGCAAAATTATGGTTATCGTTATTTTGAGTCGAAGCAGTAGCGACCTGCGTTGCCACAGTGATTCAAAATCGTGTAAAACTTTGCCATTAAAGCCATTAAACCTTATTCTGTAATTCTGTAATTCTGTAATTTTCTCCAATAGCAGGCGGTAAAACCGATGAGGCTATTGTTTCATTTAGTTTTATTGTTTTATGTTCATGCACTGTAGTGGATCATTCTCATACTGTTCTCGAGCTCAATGTCTAGTCTGTTTTTAAACGCGTTTACACTTGGTGCTGTCACTGTCTGCTCTTCTAGTGCGTTCCATGAATAAACAACTCTTATTAAGAAAGTTTTTTCTAGGCAGTTTGGCTGCTTTTTCTTTTTCGAGCTTTTTGGAATGCCCACGAAGGTTATTTTGGTTTTTTCTAAAAATTTCTCTGATTTCGCAATTGTGTCGTGATTTTGTAGGTCTCAATCAGGTCTCCCCTGTGTCTTCTCTCCCTCAAATATAAAAATCCGAATTGCAAATAAAATACTATTATTATAATTATATTTATCTTTTATTAATTTGACGATATTGATAATAATTATTCACATCAGTTCTTAGCATACAGGGTGAAATAGCTAAAACTCAAGTATAGTTTTAGAGATATTGACATGTAAATAATGAAACTTTTGACAATTTAAAGGGCTCTAAGACTTAGAACAAACCAGTCTTTTTTTTAACTTAAAATTGATATCTAATTTCGTTTGAAAGTTATTAGTTAGGATGCACGGCCACACTGTATATTATATACCAAGGGATGAAAGTGGCACTTTTTTCCCCGAGGCAAAAAGGTTGTAGCACAAGCGTAGCAAGGACTACAATTCTTTGGGGATAATAACAAGGACAATAAACAAGTCACTAATTTGTTCCATCCAGATCCAAACAAACCATAAAATGCAACACTTTAGCGATCCGGCGATAAGCAATTGCTTAAAGTCAAACAGAAGCCATAATGCGTCATTTTTAGGGGGTTTTGAACCACTGTGTAATTCCGTCTCTTATAATACACAAGGGCCTAATTTTAAAAGAAGACAGCTGTTCTTATAATGCGAAACTCTCAGAATAGTGCCCGGCAGAATTACTGCCTGACTATATCGCAATAAGTCCCTAATAATGGTGTAACCTATTTATACTCGTTTTTCAGCAGATTTTTAGATGTCCACTGAAACCAATGTATTTATTTTTTCGATAAGGGATGAAAATAATGAAAATTTACTCACCTAATAGCTTCAATCATTTGCAGCCCCATATTGACGCAGTTGTAGGCGTGGTTTGGTCTTGAGATTGGCAGTCCCGAGACGCAATAGTAGCAGTCTCCAAGAATTTTGATTCGCATACATTGATTTTCCTAAAAGAGTACAGTGTACTACTAATTAGAAATGTTATAAATCAAAGATTATAAAATATAATATATATTGTTAGGATGGAAGTTTTTAGGTTAGGTTTTCCGCTAGTAACATGACGGTGTTGGTGTGATTGATTTCGTTCGGCGTCGGATTCGACACGTTACGAAATCTAGAAGCTATCGACTGCCGCTACTCGCTCTGTTTATTTTGCATTAGGTTAAATGTAAGAAGATATCGTTTTCGACATCAACAAGAATTACCTATATGTAAAAGTAGGCTAAGAATAAGTAAAGTTTATGGCAACACCAGCGACATGTTTTTGAGCCTATTTTCAGGATCGCTGTATTTTAATAAAAGTTCTATTCGGCTAATCTGTCCTCTGAGCCACTGACATCACAATAGTTTATATTTTGTAACTGGAAACAAACTTAACAAACTGCTTTCAATTTTTTAAAAAACACGCTGTGTAATTTTAATTTCTAACGGTTTTCGCTAAGTCAACGAGTCTCTGGCTTGCGCTGGTATTTTGTCTCTTTGTTTGGAGCCTTTAAAGTACAGTCTATCTCTTTCTCACCAAAATGCTTTAGGCTTAGAGTTCAAACCAATCAACGGCAAGCTATGAGTGCCTACAAGGCAGGTTGTTTTTGCTGAGACAATAAAATCGTTAGAGAACATTCTTTAGTTTATTTTTGTACGCTTCACTTCGTTTGATTTAAAAGGGTTTTTAATGAGGAAATGATAAATCTGTCAATTTTAACTTTGCATTAACTATTACTTTTGTTATTCATAACTATTTTGATCTTTATTTTTAGAGTTTATTTTAATTTAATTAATTTAAACTTTTGATTATTACTGTTTCCAGTGTTTTAAAATATTGCTGTTATCTTTTTCTGGTTTATTTAACATCATATACAAACCTTTGGTTGCCCTAGAATCGATATTTTTAATCAATATAATATCGTAAAC
The DNA here is from genome assembly GCA_963576565.1 of Aspidapion aeneum. NCBI lineage: Eukaryota > Metazoa > Arthropoda > Insecta > Coleoptera > Brentidae > Aspidapion > Aspidapion aeneum. The sequence continues at coordinate 34,226,022 of OY755045.1, forward strand.
CTAAACATCAGTATTTACTAAAGGGTCTACAGTGCTAAGTGCTACAGTCCTAGGTTTAACAGTCTACATTTTGGTTGAAGGTTTAACTTATTTTTCCCGTGAATGCAATAGTTTTTAATATTTATATGAATTGTTCATAAATACCTTGGGATATGGGTCATCTTTTTTCGTTGTAACAAAGACATTATTTCCACAAAGAGGTTATTAACAAATAAAAATAATCAAATATTTTGGTTTAAAAATGGTAGCCATATTTAAACCTCCAAACGTCACTAGGAAATGTCGAATAAAAACGATGTAAGTCAGTGTCAGCTGTCCGCTATATTTTACATGTTAATTTTTTAGACAAGTTAGCGACGATTAAACCGATGGTCGATTGTGTAATTGAAAAGGGATTCTAATATATATTGTGCTTTTTACAGTATTTAAATATTGATACGTATTTAATACGGTAATGCATCTACAGATATAGTTTTAAGCTATTTATGTATTATTTAGTTTTGAATATTTTTGTATGTAAGTGTTTTTGTTAATCATGGATTATTTCTATTGTTTTTCGAACTTTAAACCACGCCTCAGGGGTGGTACCCCAATTTGAGACTATTTTTAGCGGGAATCCTACAACTGCACGGACTAAGTTTCCAAAAAATTACATTTGCTTACAAAATTTTTATGTGGTTTTTCTTTATTTCAAATGTTAATTTGAATTTATGTGAGATGAAACTCACTGAGAAATGCTTACTATCATATTGCACATTAGGGTGAACCAAATCTTTGCAGTTATTTGACCTGTGAGTATTAAAAAAATACACTTAAATCGGTCGGTATCAAGTCTGGAGACTTGATACTTAAACCCGGTCTACAATGCTGTCTTAAGGTCTTAGTAAATACTAGTGAAATAGTTTATAAAGAATAAATTAAACAGTTGATTGAATAATTTTACTTATTCAATCAACGTTTAAAACGACGCGACGCCCGCGCCACGTTTAAACTGAAATGTAATAATATTTTTAAAGCATAAACTCAATATTTTTAAATAACATTAATTTTTAAAATAAAAAAAGAGAACTTTAAAAATGTAACAGAATACAGAATATTTAACTAAAAAAAAACAGTATATATACAAAACTATAATCCTGGTATTCTTGTGTGTTAATCTCCATCTAACAACGGTGTTACACAGTGTTATTAATAGTCGAAAAAAAGATATGTTTAGTTCCAATACATAAAAATATTCACGTATTTTTTGTCATGTTCCTATGTAGGTGATTGAAAGGGTTAAACTTTAAATTCAAATTAATTTAATTATTGTACATCAAAAGAACAGAAATTCTGTCTGGATGATGGCAAGGTGACATCAATGTTGACTTGTGACTTAAGCGCAAATTGCATTTCCCAACTTGACCGCGACATCAGCCCTCCAAATTCTGCACTGGATAGTTTCGGCAAATAAATTACAATTTCGTCTTTCCATGGCAAACCGTTGATTGTACAGGTTGGCCCATTTTTTATGGTATTGGATTGGAAACTCAGTTATTATATAAGATAGAGTGCTGGGGATTTTACATAACTGTCCTTTAATTTCGAGACCTTAAAAAATATGTCAAAAGTATTTTTTCAGCCCTTATTCATATTTTTGATATTAGGACAGATTTTTTAATTTTGTTAAGAGTTAGTTCTGCGTATGGCATATAATAAGCAAGTAAGGATTTTGAAATAACTTTTTTATTGGAAAAATATTTATTAATAAAAAAAAATTAATAAAAAACACCTAAATTTACTTGTAAGTACTAGTCGCAGTTGAGTACAAAATTGATAGGTATACCTATAATGTACGACATGCTTCAACTTTTAGTTTTGATGCCCAAAGCGCACTTACGAAACTATACAGTTTTGTATTTTCATGAATCAGGTTATTCGGTAAATTTGTACCCAACTGCGACTAGTAGTTACAAGTAAATTTAGCAGGTGTTTTTTTATTGAATTTTTTTTTTCCAACTTTTAGGTTTAATTCTTTTTCAGCATTATAAAAAGCACTATGCATTAACAATTAATTTAGCTTTACCCAAAAAGTACGTGTAGATTTTCCACGGATGCGAATTTTTTAAATCGCACTAAATTTGTAAAAGGTATAGCTACAACTATTACTAATAAGGAGGGTGGAGAGAAGATAGAGAGAGGAAGGGGAAAACTAGTAAAATTATGTTGGAAAAAAGTCTTAAAGCGTGTGCAGAAAGAATTTTTGAAATCGCTCTATATTTGTAAAAGGTATAGCTACAACCGAGGGGTGGCTCCACTGGCGTATATATGGGGGGGCCTGGGGGGCCCGGGCCCCCCCCCCCCGAAACTAAGATTTTTTTAGATATTTTCGACATATTTCATGAATACAAACATAAAATAGCATAAAATGGGGTCTCGGGCCCCCCCCAAAACTGCTTCGGGCCCACCCCGAAACTTTTTTCTATATACTCCACTGGGTGGCTTGGTATTTCCTTATAGTGTACAGGTTAAGGGAAATACCAGGAAATACTTGGAACGTCCTGGGAAATATACTAGGAAATACCGGGAAGTCCTTGGGAAATACTAGGAAATACCATTAAAATGTGAGGAAATACTGGGGAAATACCAGGAAATACCGTAAACTAGTAAAATGGTGTGTAAATCGCTCTATATTTGAAAAAATTATGCGAATATGGTTTTTTAGGGTGGGGAAAATGACAGGAGGCGAGATGGGTGAGAGTAGGAAGGACTACAAAGTAACTTCAGCAAATTAGAGGACATTTGCAATGGGTAATCAAAGGAATTTCAATAAAATCGCCTGAAATGTAGATAATTTGTATGCCTTAAAGCCTACATCATCATGTGGCAAAATGGCGTCTGAAGACCGCTATGTTGATTCCTGATAGCATGACACAAACATATTTACTAACATACATACAACAATCGAAAAACATTACCCTTCCTTTCGCCGTGCTGCAATTGGGTAAAAAGAGGAACTATAAAATAATTAAAATTTCCTTGTTCATATAATAATGTATCAAAAAATGACTAAAAATTAGGTAACCTAGGCACGTTTTTTGAGGGTTTAGGTTTATTTTTTTCCTTGAGGATTTAAATGCGCGCTGAGGAATTCTTTTTTTTATTTTTTATCAAAAGTTTTACCAAAAAATATTAAATACTTTTCCAAACTTCTCTACAGAAAGTCTACAGGATCAATTTTTGTAAAGAAGTTTCAACCAAATGAAAACATCTGCCCTAGTAACAAAGATAACACAGATTTTTAGAATTCCAAATTTTTGACCTTTCTCTTTTGCTATAAAACTGTAGGGGCTGGAGAAAAAAAATTGTCATATTTTTTTAGGTCTCAAAATTTGAAAAAAATTAATATAAAAGCCCCAGTCTCCATTTTTATAATAACTGAATTTTCCATTGAATACGATCAAAAATGGGACACCATTTTGAGGCCGAGCAGAAGTGATTCCCAGAAATTCGGAATCTATTTTTTTTGTCATTTCTACCTTACCCATACTCAATCCCTGGACACACTGTAGGTAAACACTGCATCTTGATAAAGCAAGTCCACGGGACGGCAATTTTTTTATAAAATTCCATTTTAATAAAAAAAATTGCTTTTTTACCGTATTTTTTTATAAAAAATCAATGTGAAACTGTCAAATTTAATCTTATCTATTACCTGTTGATTTTAAGATATTAAGTAAAATTAGTATTTTTTTATAGAATAACCCATTCTTTTTTCAATTTTTTTGGATCTTAACAACGTAACGTAACAGAAAACAAACCAGTTCATTATTCCATTGGAGTTCAAATTTTGGTATATTCTACAATACTTTTTTATTGACCGAGCCTATATGTATATGAAAACAAAGTTTCATTTAATTTATATTCACCTACTGGGATAAATTTGTTATGCATTTATGTTTAAATCTAGATTAATAGCAAACACAATATTTGGTGGTAGATACATATACTGAAAGGTACAACATTTATATCCAACTTAGGGTCGGTTTATCAATAGAGGGTTAGCCCTGACCCGTGGGTTATCTTTGATAGCTGTCTTTTTTTGGCATATTGTAAATATGTCAGTCACCTCTTTTTTTAACCCACATGTCTCGGCTAACCCTTTATTGATATCCATTATAAGTTAAGCCATTGAGTAAATAACCCATATAGAGGAGCCACCGAGGCTCATGCCTATCATACAAATGCCATTATATCATAGTAGTTGTCTCTGAATATTGCGTACCAGACGAATTTATTTCAGCGCCATCTACCCGTCAATATAGTAAAGCTCGCCGGTGGCTCCTCTACATGAGTTATTTACTCAATGGTTAAGCATATAATAGGGACCTATTGCAATAGTGCCAGGCACAAATTGTGCCGGGCACTATATTGACAGTTTCGCATTACAAACTGACAGTTGATCTTTCAAAATTGACATACCAAAGTCAAATTTATAAATCCCGTCGTTTATTTTCCATTATTAGTGGCGTCACTATTAAATCCGGCTCGTATAATACACAAAGGCCTAATTTTGAAAGGACACAGCTGTTCTTATAATGATAAACTGTCAATATAGTGCCCGGCACAATTTGTGTCTGGCACTATTGCAATAGTTCCCTATTAACAAAACTGCCTCAGATGCCAAAAAATAAATTACCTAGTATACAAGCGCTTATATATGACCGACGACGACTAAGGCAAATAACGAAAGACTCACAGTACTCGTATTTCAAGTAAAATCTTTAATTGTCTACAAAAAACCTATACAGACCGTCTCAGATTAAGTGTCCACCATTGCTAATAAAATTAATATTAACAATACAAAGTAGTTTAAATTAGCTAAAAACTAGTAGCAAAAATGCTAGTGTAAAGGAAAAAAACAAGCATCGTATTTAGCTGATATCGTATTTAATATAAACTTTCTTTTTTTCAAAAACTGTGCACCTGGCAAAAATAGAAAAACGCAATTTCCTGACTCCTGTGGGTTCCGAATTATGATTTATTTAAATATCTCAACAACCACTTTTCTACTTCCTTGCAAACTCCCCACCCATGGTGATCCTAAATAATTTGACAGTTTTTACAGATGTAAAAACTGTCAAATTATTTAGAGACACTACTTATCTCCACCTTAACTTATGGCCTTATTCATGGATTTTTGGGTTATCGTGTGAAATACAGGGAATTAGATATATAGATGACATACTAAAATTGTGGGTTTCGCATGATTCGTCAAGAAACCGGTTGCCTGGTAACTCGAGTGTTATGGCGGCCGTTACGTCAGTGCTACGTCACAGTTAGCCACGGAATTAGCAGTTGCATTGTATTTCATAGCGGGTTTGGATATTTTGCGAGAATTTTTTGACATTTGGTTTTATATTGTTTTAATAACTTTTAATAACAGCAACTGCTATACATTTTTTAAAGACTAAAACTATTTTTTTTATCATGTGTACTTATTTTTTACTCATTTTTCTTTTAAACTACAACCAAAAGTAAACAATGGCTCCAAGCCAAGATTGATCGAATAATCTGAGTTAGTTATTCAATCAATGCTTAAAGTTAATCATAATCTCATAGAGCTGTATCTATCTCTCCTTCCTAAAATTGAAGAAAAAAGATAATCAAAAAGCATTTAAAATTGTGCATTAAAAATTATGCAATATGGGAATGTACTTATGTATTATTTTTTATTATTTGCCTTATCTAATAATTAATATAAAATAATAAATTTTTAAAAATAAAACCCGACTGTAAATTGAACGCTGGCGTTATAGTGTTAATATTGTTTGTTAACTGAGTTTTTTCGAGGGCTTTTTTTCTGGCACAAAAAATTTTTGGTCGGACCTCCGGTAAGCAGTCTACTTATGACCTACAACTTTTTTTATAACAGGGATTACCCAACTTGCAGTACCTCATTCGAAAGCTTATGAAAAACGAAAAATATACTCTAGAACTAAACCGTTGTTTATACTTTCATCATCACAAGTGGGGTCATTCCCTTTGAAAAAAATGGTGAATGTGAGTAAACCCTTTTCCAAGGGTCCGACCAAACATTTTTTACTCACATGTTTTTTCTTATTTCTAAAAAGCCAATTATTAACCCGTCAGAAGCAGCATTTCATTCAAAGTCGCCACCCGTATATACCCTGCTTAATTTTCAAATGCTCAAAAATCATTTACTTAGAAAGAAATATTTTTATTAAGTGCTATGCAGTGCCAGCCAAGTGGGTCTTATTATTTAATTTCTAAACCAAAATTTTGTACGGCCTCTGATAGATATGCTAAAAATTGTTTCCGATTATAAAGCGCATGTATATCGCGAACTGACTTGTGGATAAAAAGCTAAAGAGGTGTACTTCATTTATTTTTCATTTCATTTTCTTTAATTCTTTTCCTTTTTCTTTAAAAACAATAATTTTATTTTTTACCTACAACAAACAAATACATTTTTTATCAATAGGGCTGCTAAAGAGTTCGTTCAAAAAAGTTTTATTAAATTGAACAAGAGTCTATTTAAGTTAGGAAAAGTATTTATAATGGTGTCCTTAATTTAATATTTATATATAATTTTCATCATAAATTTTTTAATGATTTATTTTTTTAATAAATTTTTGTATTTTTCTGACTTTTAAATAGCTATCTTTGTTTCTCTCATAATGTGATGTGTATGTCTTTCTTTACTGTTCGTGGAGCAGGCTAAATGCCGTGTCATACGCTGCGGAGTTCTGATTGGCCGGGAGTAACGAGACAACCGTTTCTTTACGAACCGTGAGGCAAGTGTAGTTTTGTATAGCACGTGTTTAAATACTAATATATTTGAATTTACACAAATGTTTGCATGTCGTTCAGGTAAACTAGACTGAATGAATTAATTTCAAAACAAATGGGAAACTGAGTAAATAGAATTAAACTAGATTTAAACTGGATGCCCCATTTTTCTCGTCTCCGGTTGAGTAAGCCATTTGTTTCACAATACTAAAGCTTATGTTTGTCCATTTTAATACATTAATCCCTATTAGCATTAATAGATTTTAACCAAAATCTAATCAGCTCGTTACAGTGTCGAACACTATTTTTCAGTAAACTTGGTCCAGCGATTCCGTAGCTATCATGGGTCGAACAGACACACACAGACAAATAAAGCGGTACTCACAACTTCGGGGTCCTTACAATCAGTGGCGGATTCAGGGGGGGGGGGGAGAAAATGCCAATGCGTAAACCGCAAATTTGAACAAAATTTACCCGCAAAATCACTTTTTTCATATCTCAATAATTTTCGCCCGTGGGCGCATTTGTTTACCCATTCATTTTAATTTCAGACCTAAGAATTATTAAAAACAGCAAAAAAATTAAAATTTTGGATTTTGATTCTTCCTTGGTCCCTCCCCCCTGGCAATCCTGAATCCGCCACTGGCCCTGTTACAACGTATATTACGCCCACGGTGGATAGAATAGACCGGTGTTCTGATTTTTTATATATATATATATATATATATATATATATATATGTCGAATTTGCACGTCACTGGGGTCCCAGCTGATTTTTGTAAACAAAAGTTAGATATGATATGAACAACTCATAATTTTTGAATTTTATGAAAACTGGGGCATTTTTCCTACTATTTTTTAGTATATTCTTATCAAATAATATTTATCAGACATACCAGTAGTTATTTTTTTTAGCCCGCTTCATTATTCTTTACACAAAAATTAAAATTCGAAGAAAATACTCTGCCAATATATGGGCCCCTAAGCTCACACTAGGTACTATAGTTATAGTGTACGTGTGAGCGAATATAACTAAAAACTGAAATATATTTTATTCAACTCCAGACTAAATTACCTTTTGTTTGATACCACACAAGCCATGTTTTGACTTAAACTCAAATTTTTGAAATCTACCCCCACCCTTAAAAAAAACAAAAAACTAAAATGTATTTTGTTAAACCTCGGACTCAATTACCTTTTGTTTGATATCACACACGCCATATTTTCACTTAAAATCTAATTTTTAAAATATACCCCCACCCTTTTTTTTAAATAAATTAAAATGTATTTTGTTTAACTGCAGACTCAATTACCTTTCGTTTGATATTACACACGCCATATTTTCACATAAACTCTAATTTTTGAAATCTACCCCCACCCTTTTATTTGGTTTGGGTTCAGTGGATTTTGTTCATTTTTAAATGGGACCATCTCGACCCAAGACCCAGCCTAGGTACCAAATTTCACTAAAATCGGCCAAGCGGTTTTTGAGTTATGCGCGTTGGTCGTTACAGACAGACATACATACAGACATACAGACAGACAGACAGACAGACAGACAGACAGACAGACAGACAGACAGACAGACAGACAGACAGACAGACAGACAGACAGACAGACAGACAGACAGACAGACAGACAGACAGACAGACAGACAGACAGACAGACAGACAGACAGACAGACAGACAGACAGACAGACATACAGACAGACAGACAGACAGACAGACAGACAGACGGCGCAACAAAAAAGTTTCAAAATCATCTGAAACGCAAAGATATATAAAAAATTTTGAAATCGGAGCAACTTTTTTTTTCTCGAAAAAATTAGGATCACCATAGCTCACACTATAGTATAGTATATGTGTGAGCTAATAATGTGTTCGTTTTAGCTTCAAAAATAATCCGCTGACTTACATCTTTGTTTACTTCCCAAGTCCTCGGTTCACCTTTGATTCTGAACGATCACATTCAGTTTGACTTGTAGTTTAAGTTTTGTGTAAGAAAATATAAAGCGTTCTAAAAAACAGTAATGACAATACGTCTAGAAAATTATATTTTATAAAGCTGTACTAAAAAACAGTAGGAAAATTGCCTTGGTTTTTAAAAAATTCAAAAAATATTAGTTATTCCGTTGTTCATATCATATCTATTGTTTACAAAAATCAGCTGGACCACCAGTGAAGTGAAAATTCTACATATATATATATATATATATATATATATATATATATATATATATATATATAAGATCGAAACACTGGTCTATTCTATCCACCGTGTATCACGCCAACACACACACACACCGCTGCGCTGGCCCAATCTTTATGAGATTTCTATCCAAAATAGTGTTCAACTTTGGAATGAGCTGATTAGATTTCGTTAAAAAAGTTTCTTAATAGTTAAAAAATGCAAACTTTTTCACGGAACATCGCATCAATACGGGATTTTCGGAATATACTAAAACACATTTTTTTCAATATTTGGTGTTATAACCAAAAACTTTGTGCAAGCTTTCGTTTCTAAGATATGTATAGTTTTTGCAAAGTCACTTGAATAACTCCTAATACCAGGTTCTATCGATTTCATGAAATTTTGCTTCATTCTGCCCTTCAAAAGTTATCCAAATTCATTTAAAATCTTCCTTGTATAATTTCAACCCTACCGACAGAGAAAAGGCGCGGCTCTTTGTGGTCCGAACACAAAGTATTTGTTTTCCGACCGACCGAGGCCAAATGGATGAACGACACCTGATTGGCAGATTTTTTTGAGATGTGCTTTTAATTGATGTCGGGTGTTCTTTTCGGGTCCCTTTAGTCGGCAGTATGCAGAGTTAGAAAATAAATCAGTGTCGTTGCTGTAGGTGTAGGAATAGAAAGTTTTATTATCTATTTTTATTTTTTTAGTTTACGCCATAATTAAATGAAATAATTTTCATGAGTATATCTACCGCCGCCCATGTCAGTTTCTTTAAACGATATGCCGATGGTCGCCTTTTATCTTTGTTCAACTGACTTTGCAAAAACTATACCGAAGACTGTTTTCAAGGCTAGGAGTTCACTTCACATAAGTGAGCTAATAGGCTAGGAAAGCATCAGATAACAGTGGCGGCTGCTACAGGGAGGGTAACGGGGCAGTGCCCTCTCAAAACTAGACACCAAACAGTATTTTTAATTGATTTATTTAAAAAAAGTTAAATCTTCCCTTACGATATGATTGTCTAGTTCTTTTTATTATCTGTGGTTAACAACGAGCGATTAATTGGGTAAACTTTTTTAACGTAAATAATTACAAGCTGGCAGCGTCGCGCGGGGAAAGGTTTCAATTTCACCCGTTTTTGAGCGGGATGTTTGTTTTAGTTGAAGTCGGCCATCATCATCGTGCGGTAACGTACGTTGCCCTTTCTAGTGTTGTCGGTTCTATCCTTAGTGAAGACGTATGAACTTGTTTTGATTTGGGGTTTGTCAGTAGTAAAAAGCCTGCCGGTCGCGTGTCATTATTTGTTTTCGTTATCGTTAGTTTATAAAATAGAAATAAATACCGTTGATTACATAATTAACTGTGCCAATTTAGATACGTTGACATATGAACTTCGATTACAAAGAAAATCTTTAGGGCCACTAGACCGGACCTAAAAATTAACCAAAATTTTAGTGTGAGTAATACCGAGGGGTGTTCTATAAAAACTTAAAATAGAAAATTTAATAAAAAATTATACGCTGCTGAAAACTCGTTGTGCGGTTGTGAAAAAAGAAATACTTGCTTTTTTTACTTTATTTGTTTTATCATGAACAATCCACGAAGTGATCCTGCGTGCAAAGGGAATGTGTGATATCAAGCACTTTAGTGAAAAGTTAAAAATACACAAAGTAATTGGTATTCATTTAAATAACCACATAGAATTTTCTATGCTAGGCAAGACTGATATTAGGTGCCAATTGAATAGAACTATAGGTAAAACATTACCGAACATAATAAAAATGTGACAAAAATTAGACATATGCTAAGTAGGTTAATAGACTGTTTAAAATTCTGTCGGATTTTTGAGTTTGCTCTACGAGGCCATAAAAAAGAAAGGCGAATGTACTTTATCTATAAACAAATAAACTAAAAACTACACCAAGTAGCTGCTTGTTTGGAAAATACTAAAATAAAATTGTTTCGGTAAGTTTTTTTTTCTCATTTTTCATGCAATTTAAATTTCTGCCCTCCCAATTTATAACGTCACCAGCCGCTACTGTCAGATAAGTAATAAGTTCATCTATTTTCAATTAACATCCTATATATGGGTGAATATCTGGAAAGTGACGGATTTTGATGTGACCTACACAAAAACATGTTAAAACATTTTTTTTTTATATAAAACTAGTTTCATTTTTATAGTTCTATTAAATAACTAACAAGCAAGTTCATTTTGGAAGATTAAAAAAATATTTCCTTTAGATAACAGAGGTTTTATGTAACAATCGTCAGTAACCTGGAGTGTCACCATTAGAATTTTACTATATTTTAATTAAATTATGTTCTTATAATTATTTATTGGGGTAATTTCTTAGTAAACATTAAAAAACAACCTTTAGTTATATAAATAGTCGATACCACAATTGTTTTAAAGTTACTTGTCTCTAAATATTCAAATTTCAACTTTGTCACCAAAAATTTCATCAGTTACCTGTGCCTTCAGATTTTTTATCTATTTGGCGTCATTGGATCATCCTTGACTTTCAGTTGCTAAGTGAAAAAGAGCTCTGTGATTCGGAAAACGCAGACAGTGGTTGTGTCCTTTAACCGATCCATACTCGCGTGTGTAACCTTCAGTTTGATCAGTAACCTGGTAAGTTTTTAAAAGGTACAACAACAAAAAAACAATTTAAAAAATGGTGAAACATAATTACAATAGGATACACTTCTTGAGTTTTCTTGTTTATTAGACTCAATTTTTAGTAGTATTAATAATATCTGACAAAACGTGACAAAATCGTCAGTTCCCTGTGCATCAGTTACCTGTTAGAATACTTATAAGTTACTGACCTGCTCTACAAGTAACTGACTCGTTTTTTACAAGCTTTTATTTAGCTTCACATGTTCTGTCTAACTATCTAACTAACTATCTAAGTATCAAATCTTGTGAAGCGTTTTTGACACACTTCCCATTATCCGATTTGGATAAAACATGACAATACAACATTAAGAAAAAAATATCCTTCCACCCATATACCCACCCCTTCTATAGAAAAATGTGTTTTTGACACACTTCCCGTTATCCAATTTGGAGTAAATTTGGTATACACATAGTGGTCCTATGATAATACAACAAGAAGAAAAAAATATCCTCCCACCTATACCCCCACCCCCTCCCATAGAAAAATTTGTTTTTGACACACTTTCCGTCAGCCGATTTGGATGAAATTTGGTATACATACAGTGATCCGATGACAATACAATATTAAGAAAAAAAATATCTTCCCACTTCTACCCCCACCCCCTTTCATAGAAAAATTCGTTTTTGACACACTTCCCATTATCCGATTTGGATGAAATTTGGTATTCACATAGTGGTCCGACAATGCAACATTAAGAAAAAAATATCCTCTCACCCCTACCCCCACCCCCTTCCATATCGAAAATGCGTTTTTGACACCCTTCCCATTATCCGATTTGGATGAAATTTGGTATACATATATAGTGGTCCGATGACAATACAACAATAATAAAAAAATGTCCTCCCACCCCTACCTCACACCCCCTTCCATAAAAAAATGCGGTTGTGACTTTTATATACAAATTTTAGCATTTTTTTTAAATTAAAGCATTTTTTAAAATAATTTTGTTTGTTCTTATAATCAATTACCTGTCATAGTTGTCAGTTACCTGTACTGCAAAAGCTATTAATTTAAAAAAAAAAATAATAAAAAAATATACTTATTTTTAAAAGAAATCAAATATTAAAGGTTAGTTCTATTTTTTATCCCAACATTTGTGAAGTTTATTAGTGGTTATCAGTTACCTGTGAAGTGCATCAGTAACTTGATATGCTAAAATTAAAAAATGGTCAAAAAACAGAAAATATTTTAAAATTTAAACGTTTCTCCATGGCAACATGTTATTTGGTACTTTGGTCATATTTTCATTGATTTTTTTTATTTGTATATCAAGTTTCATGTATGTTCACAATTTTTGCTCCAACTCTGTCACTTTCCAGATATCTACCCATGCATTTTAAAGTAGCGGACATTTCTATTAATTTTTCATAAAAATCTGATAAAAATTTAATTTTACTCAAATTTAAATTTAGTTCAGTTTTTTTAATAAGTTTTCAACAACGTTCAATTTTGAATTAAAAAGTTTCGAGTACTAATTGGTTACACCAAATCCCATGATTACTTCTCCGAAGTTTATTGGTCAATTTCCGGAATTTAATTAAAATTTTGGAAGGATTGGAAACATACAGATATCGATGTTATAATTAATACTACATATATTCAAAATGTGATTTAAATTTTTCACTACTACTAATTGATGTACAGAGTGTCTCGTTATATTTTTCCCACCCTTTTAGACCATTAATAATTGATATAGGAATATACAAGAAATTGTGTTCGAATTCGCGAAATTTTTGCTTTTAAATTACATCTTGACTTTATTCCTGATGCTTACCATATTTGACAGGCGCTCAAATTTATAGTTCCTTATATTATTAATTAATACCCGATATGCCGTAGTTTAGAGCCATAGTGTCTAAGATATTAGCAATTATAACAGTACCGCTCTTGTGTTAATTTTAGTATCCTTATTCCAAATTATGTTAGTCCCCTTGTATCAACAGTGACAATGACACAACTTTATTGTCGTTACCGGTTGTCATTTTGAGCGTCATTTAAAAAAAAATGGTTGTCATTGTCACTGTTTATACATGGGGACTAACATAGTTCGCAATAAGGACACTGAAATTAACACAAAAGTGATAATGTTATTTTTTTATCATTTAAAAATTTATCGCTAATATTTCAGAAACTATTTATCAAAACTGCGACATATGGGGTATTTTTGGAAAGTATATTCCAAGCCTAATCTATTAATTAAATAATATAAGGAGCATCCAATTTACAAAAACTATAAATTTGAGCGCCTGTCAAATACGGTAAGCACCAGGAATAAAGTCAAGATGCAATTTAAAAGTAAACATTTCGCGGATTCGAACACAATTTCTTTTATATTCCTACATCAATTATTAATGGTCTTAAAGGGTGGAAAAAATATAACGAGACACCCTGGACAGAGTGTAGTTTTGATTAAAGTCCTGGTCCAAATAATAGGGACATTTTGCATGAACATTTGAACTTTATCCCTTATTCAAGGATGTTTGACCTTACTTGTGTTCGAATAACGTAGGTTACTAGTTTCTTTATTTAGAGACAGTGTTGCTACGCATTGATGTGTTAAAATTAACCATAGGAAAATCACATTGGCGGATCCAAAATAGTGAACATTTTCATTTATCACCCCAAAATTTCATAATTAATACATATCGGCTCGTAAATAGAAATTTCCGCCATTTTGAATTCTCCATTTTAATTATTTTCAAGTTTTATTAATCAAAATCAGCGACCTTACACACCCCAAACTTTCAAATTTAATACATGCATATCGGTTCATAAATAAGAAAGTCCGCCGTTTTAAATCCGCCATTTTTAACTTTTTTGTGATAAAAAAATATTAAATTGCTTTGTTACCGGAATAAACACCTGTCAAAATTGCAAACTGAAACCACGGCGGACCGGCAGCGAGTTGACATGACGGCAAATCGGGTTGGCGCCGGCACGAATTGACCCGGGGGCATATTAGCCGCGGTGAGTAGGCGGTTCCACCTGATCACTATGTAAAACGCGAAGAATGTTCTTCCTCCTAATGAAATTTCTATATCCGCTGCTGGGTCAAGGATGAATACTTCTTTGATGATTAAAGCTTGAGTTTTTTATGAATCTTTTGTTTCTTTGTGAAATTTATACCTAATAATGTGATTAGCTCAAGCTTTAATCGTCAAAGAAGAATTTATCATAACAAAAACATTTCATGTAAAAAAAGCCAAGTACGCGAAAATGGTATTCCGTAAAAACTTTGCTAATACAGCTTAACTTCTTTATGTTCAATGCCTAAGAGTCATTTGCAGCCTTAATAGCCAAATTTTAAAAAATATTTCCAAAAAAGAACCTTTCATTTTAAAATTTGTATAGCTTTACTTTTATCTCCATTCTTTTTACCGAATATCATTTTCGTGTACTTGGCTTTTTTTAACATGAAATGTTTTTGTTATGATTTCACTTCTTTTTGAAGGTCCTGGAAGTGGGCAATGTTACTTTCACATAACTTTACATTTATAGGGAAGGGAAGTAAATTAAAATTTTCATGTTTTTAATTTTTTTTTATAGATTTATCATAGTTCCTATATATACAAAGCTCAGCTCTCTAGCGTGCCTGGAAGTGGGCAATGTTAGTTTTACATAATTTTACATTTATAGGGGAGGGAAGTTATTTAAAATGTTGTGGTTTTTTTATTTTTTTCTACAGTTTTATCATAATTCCTATCGGCCTTCAAAAGCTCAGCTCTCTAGTGTTTGTGGAAGTGGGCAATGTTACTTTTACATAACTTTACATTTATAGGAGAGGGAAGCAAATTAAAGTTTTGCGATTTTTTGATTTTTTCATACTGTTTGGTCATAATTTCTATTAGTCTGCCCAATTTCAGCTTTGTAGCATGCCTGGAAGTACAGTAGAATTAAATGAGTGGCAATTTCGACGTTTTTTGAAATTTTGTAACTACTTTCCTACTTTATGGAAGTCCATGAACCTTAAAGGTGTTGTTAATTCCATGAAGATCTACGACTGTGCGAAGTTTGAGTTTTGTAGCTTATTCCGAAGTAGAGTTTTAAATAGGTCAAATATGGGCTCAAATGTTTCAAGAAAAGATGGTTCAGTAGTTGCGCAAACTTAGCCGGGCACTGCCGTGCTTCCAGATTTCAAGTTTTTACACGCATTTTGTACCAAAACAATTTTTTGAGGTGTAAGTTTATAGCCTATCACACTAATACATAAAAAATAATATGAATATTTTTTTAATCGGATTAAAATCCACTAAATTAAAAAATTTTCAATTTTTATAATCCAATACATAGGATTATAAAATTTGCTTTTTGTTAAAGCCCACTTGTTTATGGGCCAATATCCAATAACAGTTTTAATAAAATTTTATTGTTTCATTATGAATTAATTTGGATTTATTAAATGGAGCGTTTAATAAAACGAAAAGGCAACAAATAACAAATTAATTTAAATAGCACCATTACCAGAATCGAGCCAGGCTGGGAAAGCTTCAGTACAGGGTGGGCGTAGGCAGGGTGGGGCACTTTCCCCACCCTGGCTCGTCACCTGCCCCATCCTGGATTTAGTTGATTAAAACAGCATTTATACTATTTTTCAATAAATATCTGTACATTTTTTTTACTTTTTTGCTTCACCCTCAGCGAGACCCTGACTACGCCCATGCAGGGTGGTCTGCCATAAATTTATCTGCCTTTTTATCCACTACGCAGCCCACGAGAAAGACCGGCCCGGGCGCGGAAATATCACGTGACCGTAGGAGGCTCCCAAAAAAACGCCTCACGGCCCGCTGTCATTATAAAACATGTGTGTTTTCAGTTTTGGTATGTTTGTTTACTTCGATTTTTTTTAATTCGGGCACGAATATGTGAATTTTATCAAAGTTATTAAAATAACGCAGCCCACGAAAAAGACTGTAGTGGGCTGAGTTAAAATAATTAATGGCTAATGAGTAAATCATAAAGAAAATACCTATAAGATAAACAATGCCGCGAACGTGTAATTATATTGTTCCTTGTCGGTCCAACTATAAAACTGAAACCTAATATGTTGCAAACGGGAAAGAAGTGGTAAAAGATAAGATCTTGGATAAGATTGATCAAGCAATAGACATCCTTAGTGACATTTTCGATAGAGAGAGTGAAAAATTGTCATTTCTTATTGAACAATTAGGTCTCTTGAAAAGGTAACCTGAGAATCGAAGATATTGTGGATACACTTTAATGTTGGCTTCATGTTTGTTTATCCAGTCATCCAGTGAATACACGTCAATTTACAATTCTAAGGTAATATGTCTTCCGCACCCTCGCAGTATTAAAAAACTGATTTGTAAAATATTGTTAACAGATAGTAATCTCTCTGGTAGTGTGAAATATTTAAAAAGTAAGATACAGCTTTTAAAAGAACATGAGTTGGTAGTTAACTTACACTTTAATGAAATATATATTAAACTTTGTGCTGGGTAATTTTTCAAAAAACTATTGACGTTCACTATATTCAGTTCATTGAGTGTGAAAATCATCTCACTTATTCACAAAATCACTTGTTTCTTTTTAATAAATTATTGTGAAATGTTTTATATTGAAAATTTTTCTTCAGATAACTTTAGCGAGTGTTTTTGTGGAGAAAAACTATTGTCAAAGCTTGAAAAAATTTGTTTAAGGGCATGTAAAGTTTTTTATAATAATTTTATTTAAAAGCACAATGATTTAGTGTCTGCTAATAAATCTTTGAATAAGAACTCAGACAAAGATGATAACACTCAAAGAAAAATTAAAAAACTAAAAGCTTAGGTTTGATATGTCCAATTTTGAAAGACTTGTATAGATTTGAAGTTACTAACGATATTATGTACCTAATATATGTACCTGAAGATATGAGAGTGCAAATTTTGTATAATTTTTTATTTTATAGATTCAGTTTTTTTATCCATAATAAACACATATATCAGCAAAATATTTTTTTCAAGTTTTGCCTATAAAAGAACAAACATTTTTTGTTAATTTATTTAAATTGTGTAAAAACATATAATATATTAAGCAATACAATAAGAATCCTGGGACTCCTAAGATCACGTGACCGCCGACTTGCTTATAACGCGCCATGGCCGGTCTTTATCGTTGGCTGCGATCCACTACTACAAATGCTGCAGTGCAACAGATACAGGGTGTTTCACGAACATCGAAACAGAGGCCCTTTTCGGTATTTAGAGTGCCAATTTGGAGAAACGCTCGGAGACGTCGATTTTGTTTGCGAGGGGGACACTTTTTGGCTATCTTGAAATTTTTGTAGCACGCACCATCTTCGAGGGGTATACGTTACCCCTAAATTTTGAACAGGGAAAGTGAGTCTAGAGATACCTTGTTTTGAAGGCCTTTTGAATGTCCTTACAACCGTGTAAAAATTTCAAAAATCTATCCATTAGTTTTTGAGATAATTTCCTTCAAACTTTAACTTTAACATGGACTGGTAAAATAAAAATATAATTAGAAATTTATATTTTTTGGATTTAATTTTTATTTTATCATTCCATGTTAAATTTGAAAATATGAAAGCAAATATCTCAAAAACTAACGATGGATTTTCGAAATTTTTACACGGTTGTTACACTAGATCCACTTTCCCTATTCAAAATATAGGGGTAAAGTATACCCCTCGAAAGGGGTCCGTGCTACAAAAATTTCAGGATAGCCAAAAAGTGTCCTCCTCGCAAACAAACAAAATCGACGTGTCCGAGCGTTTCACCGAGTTCACAAAAATGTTTGCAGTTTTAATCCACAAATTAAGGCCAATTATATTATTTTGAAACAATAATAAAGACAAATATTTTATATTTTTAGTAGAAAAAACCTCACTATTTACCAATCTTGGGGAGTAAATACTTATCCTACAATTCCCCCCTTGTACACGCCAGCTCTCTCTCGAGTTGCGAGAAACGGTCTCTAGCAGGGGCGGATGTACAGGACTGGAGGCCCCCAAACTTTTATGAATTAAAAATGATTTATCCTCGAATTTGTTCAATTTCCAGGATCTTGATCCGCCACTGGTCTCTAGGGCAGCTCTCGGCTGTAAATATTATAATTAACTTATTTAATTCAATACTTTAATGTAACATTTATTGAGGTAGTCACTGTTTGACTTTAATTGCCAAAGGTCAAAGTGAGTGGGTATTATTATTGCCAATAGACATTGATTTAATCATTATTGATGTTAAATTTTCTCTGACTAGCTTGGTCTAATAATTTTGTTCGAGTAATTTAAATTTGTTGCAGATACCTACTGCAGGGGCGGCTGCTCACCTCCTCAAAAGTACAAAAAGAAATAAATCTTAATAAAAATTTTTTTTATTTAATTAGTTGCTTATTCTATAATTTTTTCTTCTGCCTCGACACAAACTTTGACTAAACTTCAGCTCCGACAAGGAGACTTTTTTAGTCGTGTTATAATTTATCGCGACTTTTTGTTATCGATTTGGATAATGAATTGCTTTAGTAATGAGATTAGAAAGAATTTTTCTTTGGAAGATAAAATCAAAATTAAAGATCTGGGTAGGCCCTCACCGGATCTAACCTTAACTCAAGTTAGTCAAAGAAGGACACAAAACTGGATTTGCGGGTGTGACTTAACCAATCTGCTGTACTGTTTCCCGTGTGTAATGTTTTATAATGCGGCATCAAGAATTGAACCTAATTGGGTACGAACGGGTGTGAAAGATTTTCACCATCTTCCTGAGAAAATAAGTAAATATCAATCTTCCAGAAAACGAATATTACAAACTCTATGCTGATTGAAAAATCCAATACCCTTAAGCCATTTGCGCCCACCCCCCACCAAGTTTACAACTTATGGGCCGCCACTGACCTAGTGATACCAGTAGCGTGCATATAATTTAGGCAGATAGGCGTGGCCTACCCTTGATAAAATCCAAAAACAATTGCATATACTGCATTATAGCTACTGCTAGTTTTAAGGCTGTGCCTTTACGATTTTCGAAAGATTTTGGATTTTGCAAACCGCTGGCGATGTTAGAATGAGAGAGACAGAACACGAATGCATCGCGTGGTTTGTTCGCGTCCCATGCACACTAATATTAGTGTCTCCCATGCATGGGTGCGTTGTTTCTTTAAAATAAATTCTGCATTCTGCTCACTATAATCTGGAGAAAGGTGGGATCTGCAAATTAGCAAAAAAAAGTTTTTCCAGAAAGCAGTAATTGTTTTAACGAATATTTACAACAAATAAAATAAATAACTGCTTACTTTTTTAGGTTTTTTACTAGTTACTGCATTTTTCCATATGTGGGCAAAATCATCATAAAAAAAAAATATTTTTTAAGGGCTTCAATATTTTGTGTTAGCTTAAATTATTTTCATATTTGATAACAGAGTTTTTGAGTGTGTGTGTATGTGTGTGTGTGTCTGTAACACGATAGCTTCTAAGCCGCTAAACCGATTTTTATGAGATTTTCAAGAAAAAATTGTTCAATACTGTAACGAGCTGACTATTTTTGGTCAAAATCCATTGATGCTAATAACAGTTTTTTGACAGTTTAAAAATTAAAAATATGATAACTTTTTAACGGAGCATCGCATTAATATGCAGTTTTTGAAATTTAGTAGCACACACATTTTTCTAAACAATTTATGCTATAACCAAAAACTTCGTAGAAGCTTTCCTTTCTAAGATATTTACAAAAAACTGTTTTCAAGGCTGATATAGCGTGGAGTGTGCTAATGGGCTAGGAAGTTATCAAATCCGTCATGGATCCATTTATTTTTATAAAAATGATATCTCGGAGAATTCTTAGATAGCTGTAAAACTAAATCTAAATCTATGCCTGATAAGGATTTATAAGAGTAGGTAACCTCTTACAAAAACGAAACGCATAAAAGATACATTTTTTTAGAGAACAAAAGAAATAAAAATAAGATAAGAATACGAGTCAAAATCTTAGCCGCCTTTCATATTTTTGCTAGAGGCCCTCGACACACTTTGAAAGTTGTTTTGTGGAAACATATCAGTCAATTGTATTCAGGGTCTCTAGTTCTCCAAAGCAAATCAGACTTTAATATAAAAATAGATTTTTTATCACAAGAGGTTTATTTTGCAATGGAAATATTTTATAAATTTTGGCGCTCATGACGCTCTTACATAGTTTTAAATATTTATTTCTTTTGTTTTTCCCCACGTAGCTAGAAGCATAATGCATATTTATATAATTTTTTTCTGGAGCCATTCAGTTATTGGTTTATAAAAGGCGTTTGGTTCAATTTTTGAAATCTTCAATCTCCTATATACAGGGTATACCAAAAGTCCTAGTCCACCCCTATATCTTCTGAAGTGTTGAAGAAAACTGAACCATATTTGCCAATAATCGATAACATTAAAAGATATATCTTATATGAAAGGGCGAGTGTGCCGGGCTTTCCTTAGGGGGCCGCATAGAGACGGTTTACAAAAACTTTTAAAATTGTAACTTATATCGTGTGATACCTCGGTTTAAAGCCTGAAACTGAAAATCTGTCAAAAGCTATAGACAGGCATACCTAATTTTTTCAATTTTGGTCAAAATTAACAAATCTGTCGACTGCCAAATTTATTATTTTACCAATTTTGATAAATTTCACAAGTTTTGTCTACCCATTACTTGTTCGAAAGGTCTTTCACAAACTATCATGTTGACGTAACTGTCACTTGTTTACGTCAAAATATATTTTATCTATTTTTTTGTCAAATTTCAGGTTGAAGTGCTTCAAATGCCATGATTAAATGAAGATAAACCGGTGTCCCATAAAAAAATAATTTCAACTTTACCTTCATTTGATCGTGTCATCTTAAAACACTTCAAACTGAAGTTTGTCAAAAAAATTAGAAAACTTGTTTGATGTAAACACGTGACAGTTCTGTGAACATGTTAGTTTTCAACACACCTTTCGAGCAAGCTATGGTGAGACAAAAGTTCACGAAACATGGGATTTCTGTAATCCGTCAAACTTCACGAAATTTTGGTATGTGGTAGACTGAACCTTCCTTATCAAAAGTTCTCATGGGCTCAACTCAAATTAATAACCAGTTTTTGATATACAGGGCGTTGAAAGTGATAATGTCCAAAGCATAATTCTTTAGACGGGTTTTCCAAACATATACGCAATATTACTATTACATATATTTACAATTTATTTGTTATTTTAATCGGTTCCTTTAAATCTATAGGGTGTTTAAGTTAGTATTAGTCGAACATTTTGATGAGAAACAAACTTTAGTATGTTGTTGATTAAACCTTGCTCATCAGAAGATCTCATAGGCCCAACTAAAATTAATTTTCAGTTTTTGAAATACAGAGTATTGAAAGTAATAATGTTTAAGAACGATAATAACTCTTTAAACGGGTTTTCCAAACATATATGAAATGTTACTTTTATATATAAAGTATTTATTAGTTTTTTAATAATTCTTGACTAATTAAATGTTTAATACGGGGTGTTTCGGCAAATACCATTTTTTATATTCTATTAAAAAATATTTAAGCGTTTTGTATATCTGAGCCGTGCCCTGTTAAAAGCTATAATGCTTGTTTCTCATTAAAACTTTTAACTAATATTTATTTAAACACCCTGTAGATAATGTTATAAGGGTACATATTGAAAATAATAAATAAATCGTAAATATATGTAATAGTAACATAGTGTAAGAGTTAGGACCACTCGTCTAAAGAGCTATAATGCTTCTTGAACATTATCACTTTTAACACCCTGTATTTTAAAAACTGGTTGTTAATTTAAGTTAGGCTCATAAGAACTTTTGATATAAAAGGTTCAATCTAAAACACACTAACGCTTGTTTCTCATTAACACTTTCGACTAATATTTACTGAAACACCCTGTATATAAGGTTTTAAAGATTCAGATTAAAAATAATTGATAAATCGTAAATATATGTATCAATAACATTGCGTATATGTTTGGAAATCCCGGCTGAAGAGCCATTATGCTTCTTGGACATTATCACTTTCAACACCCTGTGTTTCAAAAACTGGTAATAAATTTGAGTTGGGCCCATGAAAACTTTTAATAAGAAAGGTTTAGTCTAGTCTACCAAAATGTCATGAAGTTTGACGGATTATAGAAATCCCATAAGAGGTGTGCCTGATCCTTTGTCAAAAATGGAAAAGGAACAAGTTTGACAGTCGATAGATTTTGACACGCTTGACATAGGTAACGGGCAGTTACGCCAAAATATTGATTTTTTAAAGACCTTTCAAGCAAGATCACTTAATGAGGTTTTTGTTTCAAACAATTAATTTTTGAATTTTGACAGACTGAAAAACCTAGGTTTGGCAATCCATAGCTTTTGACAGATGTGACGTAGACAATTAGTAATTATGCAAAAATGTTAGATTTTCGAAGATATTTAAAATAAAATCACTCGATAGGGGTTTCCATTTAAAAAAATTAGATTGACCGCCCCTATGCCACCCCCTAATGTAGGGGCAGCGCACCCGCCCTTTACTGCCAAATATCGTTCAGTTACCTTTAATAGTTCAGCAGATATTTGGGTGGACTCGGATTTTTGAGACAGCCTGAATGTCTGTGTGCATAACAAGCTCGATAACAAGATTTTCATTGTAAAACTTGGAGTCAAAAGAACATCATAAATAACTTCACCAACAAAATAGTTTTCGTAACTTTTAACAACGTCAATATTTTTAAATTGAATCGAAATATTTACTTCAACAATTTTTCTATACGAATAACAAAAATGATGAAACGTAAATTTTACTATATCTTTAATTAGAAAATAAAATAAATAGATCCATGATGGATCTGATATGTTCCTATAACTTATTAGCACACTCCAAGAGAACCCCGCGCTGTATCAGCCTTGAAAAGAGTTCTTGTAAATATCTCAAAAACGGAAGGTCCTAAGAAGTTTTTATTACCCCTAGATGCACCGTAACAAGGCTTAGCTAATCCATTCTCCCTCTTTGATGTTTTGGATGTGAGTAACAAGGAATTAATCGGGTTAAGTGCTTACGGTGCATACGAGGGCAAATAACATAATTTATTTTAAACGCATATATCTCCAAAATAAATAAATGAAATAATATCAAAATATAGATTTTGGAAATTAGGAAGAAAAGATCTATAAAAATCTTAAATAATATGCAGGGTGTGTTCCATTAAAAAAAGCCATCGACCTCTCAAATGTTGACATTTAGAATTTTAAATAAATAGGAACTTTAAAAATTATGTAAATAGTGATACAAATGAAAAAAACGAAAGTGTAAACAAATAAATAAGAAATAAAACAAAAATCAGGGATGTCAGAGGAGCAGTAGCAACATTAAAATGGAAATTTGCAGGTTTTAATACCAGACAGAAAGACGATCGATGGAACAAATATATTGTAAACTGGTGACCTTCGAAAAATAAAAGAAGTAGATGAAGACCCCAAATGAGATTTGAAAAAATCTGCGGGATCTAGATGAATGAACACGGCACCAAACAGAGAAGAGTGGAAGATATGGGGGGAGCCCTATGTACAAAGATGGATCGAAGAAAGCTAAATAGATAGATAGATATAATTCATTAACAACCTGTGTTTCCACTTCGACAAGACATACCTGTGCAATCTGATCAAATCTCCCAAATAACTCATTGAGCGTTTTGACCAAATCAGATGCGGACAACTGCTCCGACAACGGCGTAAAATTGACAATATCGGCATACAAAATTGACACGTTGTTGTGTCTTTGCACGTACATTTCGTGAAAAGTTTGGGATTTGTGCTGTGTTGAATTGTCCTGACAGGCGTCGGCCATTTTGAGCATTATGCTGCGTTTTACCTAAAATTAAAAGTTTTGTTATTTAAAAACACATAAATATAGTAAAATACTGGCACTGGCAAAGGTACAAATATGCTTTTTAGGTTACTAGGAGTGGCTTCACATCTTTTTTTGAGCCTACATATAATAATCTAGGACAGGACAAACAATTAAAAATCGGAGCCGCGCCGCCTCAACAAAACCGAATGAGCGGTTGGTCCCCTTATTACGAATTAACTGATAAAAAACCGTGAGCGTTCCCCGCCGTGGATTCTGTATTTTCGACTTCTATAGCGACATGTCGTCCTTTCTTTCTATATTTTACAATTAGCAGACAACATAACACATCGCTATGGAATTCTACAGTGTACAGAATACGAGCTCAGCGTACACACAAGCATTGTTGATGCGATTTTTGTTTTTCGTTCGCCTGTGTCTACTCGATATGATGCGGATTGAATCCGTTGGTTGTCAAGACAACGTCGCATGCTTTGGCAGGCTAAGAATCAGTCCAGTTGTACAACATATATTTTTCAAATAGTGTCCGGTTATTGGCGTATTGTTTACATTCGGTTCTGATTCGGTTTTTATTTTAATTATTTTGCACAATGTTTCGTGTGTATAGTATTTTGCTGTAAAATTACAACTCATTTTCAATCTATAGCCACGATCAGTATTACAATATGAAACCCCAGAGATTAATGGAAACATTATTTGGGAATAGAAGCATCTTCAAGGAAGCTTATAAGCTGTTGTGGATAATAGTGACCATTCCATCCACTAGTCGTTTGGTAGAGCGCAGTTTTTCGTGTCTCAAACGTATTAAAACCTACCTACGAAGTACCATGTTACAGGAGAGGCTAACAAATTTATCAAAATATCGAAAAAGAACTAGTAAATGATTAATGAAATTAATGGTTTCACACAGTGGCGTATATAGAAAAAAGTTTCGGGGTGGGCCCGAGGCAGTTTGGGGGGGGGCCGAGACCCCATATGGCCGTATTTTATGCTATTTTATGTTTGTATTCAGGAAATTTGTGGAAAATATCTAAAAAAATCTTAGCTTCGGGGGGGGCCCGGGCCCCCCAGGCCCCCCTATATAGGCCACTGGTTTCACAGCTATTTTACTATGACATTAAAAATAAGTTCGCAAATTTAAAGGATAGACGAGTTCGCCTCGCATACAAGCAGTAAAATTTTAATTAAATTGGAATTGCATAATCGTGAACCTACTACCTACCTGATTTCGAGGATTTTAATGAAATTAGGTAAGTTTTTTATAGAACAGATATTTACATTATAAGCAAATTATTTTATATTTTATGTGTGTGTAAAAATAGGGGAAGGAAAATCCTGCGAACTGGTTACTAGACCGCAAAAAATAACTGTACGGATCGATAGTATGCACGACTCGTAAAACTGACATTCTCTTCCAATTTTTGTTACTTTTCTTAACTTAAAAGCTACCCTTAGAAATGGTCAATAATTGTCAAAACGCGGCTCGTAAAAAGATCTATTTTTCAAAGAACATTCATTAAAATCGTTCTAGTGTCTCTGAGTTATAACAAACAAAAATTCGACTAAGCCATACCTTTAAATCCACTACTTTGCACGTTGAGAAGGTAAAAATTGATAATAAATAATGAACAAATTTATACGCAACAAAAAGGCCCTTTACTTTGGTGAGTAATAAAAATTATATTAAGGTATTAACCTATTTACCTCAAAACGCCTTTAAAAATTTCAAAGTAAGTTTATAAATATTTTAACAGAAGACATTAATCTCAGGATATTGGACTATAAAAATCTAAGTAAATAAGCAAATTATGTTTCATAAAAATTTCTCAAAAATTTAATAATATTTAGTCAGTTTATATCGTTTATATAAAAGGCCAGTGCAACAAATTTTTTTATTATCTTAGTTATATAAAGTTAATTTTGCAGTAATTTTACCAGTTACAGGCGTGCAAAATAATTTGGATTAAGGGGGGGCGGCGCATATCGCAGTTCAAATTACAAAAAAAAACAGTTTTTATTTAAATAATTTGCACACATAATTCTTTTCAAAATGATTTTTATATCTAATTATTGTTCCTATTCTAATACACAACTTCATCAAATATCATATTTTGTTGTGTTTTTAAAGAAATTATAACCAAAAAAGTTTAAAAAATCGTTAAATTTGATGCTCTGTATCTCGAAAACAATAGAGTTTTGACCCCCATTTATATAAACGTTTTATAAATATTGTGAGTCATACCACTTAAACACTCTATACTTTCCGATTATTTAAAAATAAAAATTCTGGTAGCTTTATTAGTAATTTTTCCTAAATAATACTAAGCTCCGTATAAACTTAAGCAAATCAACAAGATAGTTTTCCTTTAACTTTAAAGAAGTAATTTTGCATTTTTACAAGGTAATTAAAAGAGATTGCATTTTTAAACAGCGAACCAAATTTTAGCTATTTCTCACGAGAAAAAGCTATTTCTTTAGTTCAAAGGCATAACATTTTTTTTGTTTCATTTTTAAAAATAAACTACGCCAGCAAAGCAAAGTTATCTGACAATTACTCTCTAAAGTTTACTATTCCTTGTTAAAATAAATTTGGACAAGGTTTGAAAACGAATCTTTGCACACGATCGAGACAGTTTGGTAGACCGAGCCGAACGCGAGGTCTGCAAGTCGAGGGAGTGTGCAAAGAGGTTTTCAAACGAGTTTTTTACAATATTTTTTATACGACTGCTAATGAAAGAAAAATCAAATTTTAATTTAACTTGTTTTTGTTTCCGACATTTTTACAACAAAACTTTAAAAATTCAACAATTTTTTGACGTATCTAATCAACAAAACATACGAGCAGTGACGGTTGCTACCGAACTAAGCCAACTTATATTGATGGGTGACAACAACAAAAATCACAATGACGGGAGACCCGTATGCAGAAAAAACATAGGCGTGCGCAAAAATGACATAAGCGTGTGCAAAACGTTTTGCACACAGCGTGCGCAAAATGCAATTTTCAGATCGTGTTCTCCGTGCGCAAAACCCCCTTTTACAAGACAGTCGTATAAAAATTAAGTTGTATTATAATAATTCTAATCCTTATTTATGAGGTCAAAGACGTACCATTTAGGTGGTCCGGTCAGTCTACCTTGGATTATGTTTGTGTAGGTTAGTTTAGATTCGTTTATTAAAGTTTGATTAGGCTAGCTAAGTTCATATTAGCTTAGGTTACTTGACGTTAGTTTAGGTTAGTTAGGTTTGTTCATTCATAGTTCTGGAACCAAAATAAACTATTCTAAGCTAACCTGAATAAATAGAATCTTACTCAGACTATTCTAAATACATACATACATACACGGTCCTTAACCTAATAAACAAGGAATCATTATAATGCGACTCATTTAATGTATTATATAATACGCCTGAAATGATCAGTCAAATAGAAAGATTTTTATTTATTCAGATAGTGATAGTGTTCAGTCGTATTGTAAAAGTCTAGGCATATTATAATACGCCAGAAATCGCTTGCGACGTTCACATACCGGGTGGGCCAACACAAACCGGACAAAATGTTCTTCATTATAACTTTCGAACCATACCATCGATTTTACTGAAATCAACTGCACTTTGTAGGGAATTGATCATGTAAAAATATTTTTTGCCTGCCGTCTTATATTGCGTATTGGTAGACAGAATCAAACTAAACTCTTCAACGAAGCCCGTTTATTATTATGTTCCAAAATGTTTTATAAAGCTTTTAAATTCGTAAAAAAGCCCACAGGCGACAAGGTATCAATCATTAAAATCAGTTTATTAATTTAATTAAAGTCCTTGTGCGTGGCAAAAATAGGATTTTTTACGTTGAAAAAACATTCTAAAAAATTTTCGCACAAGAATATATTCCAGCATTTTTGAGTCATGTTTTATTCTGTCTGCCATCTTGAACTTTAATACGACGGACCAAAAAATATTTTTGTTCAAAAGGCTAATTAATTATTTGCAAAGTGCAGTTTATTTCATGAAAACCGATGATGTAGTTCAAAAGTTATAATGAAAAGCTTAGGTGTCTTTATATTTACTTACTTAAGTGCCATTTTCTTAACCCACGCGCGAGATTACTCGTGTGGGCAAAACCGTATTTATTGTATTGTATTTTGTATAGTTTTACCAAAATATATATATTTGACTATAATAAATGCTGTATAATAATATTATAATAAAAAAAAGCATTTTGTCCGTTTTTT
Organism: Aspidapion aeneum; assembly: GCA_963576565.1. Taxonomy (NCBI): domain Eukaryota; kingdom Metazoa; phylum Arthropoda; class Insecta; order Coleoptera; family Brentidae; genus Aspidapion; species Aspidapion aeneum. The sequence continues at coordinate 34,254,763 of OY755045.1, forward strand.
TTTGCCCGCCCGACAGTCCCATTCCGGCTTTTAAAATGTACCCTGAAAAAAAAAGAATGCGCCGGGCAAATAAAAAAAGAAAATGTTTGTCACAGCATAAATCTGAGATTTATAATTTTAAATTGAATAAAAAGGTAACCTGTCTATTTTCTCATACCAAGTAATATTTAGAAATATCTTTGCTTATAGATTTTAAGACTAAAAACTGGCATAATTCCGGCTAAAATTCTCTAGGTACACCATTATTTTCATAAAATTTTGTTATACCGTAATAAATGACGTCAATTAGCAATTTTGCATTTAAAACTTTTAACTCTTATGCTTTATTTCATTCTACATCATTAACAATATAGTTAAACCATTTAAGCGTCAAGCCCTTCTTAGAAGATTTACCACACACCAGAAACTAACTTCCATTTAAGGTACTTAGGGGATGTGTTTCGGTGTAAAACAAACATTTCCGAACATACAGTGTATCAGTGGCGGAACTAGGGCAAAATACGTCGTGGGCAATACTCTACGATATCGGGCACATTTCGGCGCCCCTGCGGCGTTCCTGGCGCCTGGCGTCGTGGGCAGGTGCCCACGCCTAGATCCGCCACTGATGGTAAGTATATCAAATTCATATATACTGCAGATTGTTTTCATTTTACAAAATCATTCTTACGAAACTGATTTTAATGAAATACAAAGACTCTCACTATAGTGCTTTTTATTTTATTGAAATAGGTACAACAATGATACATTTATAAAAGGCAGCGAATGCTAAAAGAATTGGCAAAACAATTGTATAGTCTGTAGAACAATGGTCGAAAAAAAATGACGATTCGTACATTGTTGTTCGAGGCAGAGACAGAACTTTTTGACATTTTTTAAAAAAGTCTAAAAGTTTTTTGAAAAATAATAATAAACTCTTCTCTGTGAAATAATTACACAATCAAGAACACAATCGTATAATTTCAAAAAAAAAATGTTTTAAAAAAACGTAGATTCATAAATCGATTTTAATAAGTCATACATTGTTATGCGTGGCAGAAATAGGGTTTTTTTACGAATTGAAAAAAAAAATTAAGACATTTTTGAACAAGAATAATTGAGCTTCTTTTTCGGGTCATGTTTGATTCTGTCAGCCATCTTGCAATTTAAGATAGTAGACAAAAAAATATTTCTCTCCAAAAACCTGAGTAATCCTTTGCAAAGCGCTGTTTGCCCCAGTCAAACCGATATAGTTTGAAAGTTATAATAAAAAACTTTTTGTCCCTTTTTTTGGCTTGCCCGGTAGGCTCATGCGACTTTGAAAATGTACCGTTGAAACGAAACTCGGACAAATAATTAAGTTCTCTAAGAAAATGTTCAATCAAATCACAGCATAAATCTAATATTTATACTTTTAAATTGAATCAAAGGGTAACCTGTCTAATTTGTTTTACCAATTCACTTTTTGAAATCCTTTTAGTTATAGATTTAAAGACTAAAACTGTCATATTTCCGCCTAAAATTTTCCAGAGATGCCATTATTTTCATAAAATTATGTTTTACCGTAATAAAGGACGTCTCTATGCTAATCAGCAATTTTGCATTTAAAACTTTTAACTCTTATGCTTTATTTCTTTCAACATCATTAATAATATAGTTAAACCATTTAAGCGTCAAGCCCTTCTTAAAAGATTTACCACACACCAGAAACTAACTTCCATTTAAGGTACCTAGGGGATGTGTTTCGATGTAAAACAAACAATACGTCGTGGGCAATACTCTACGATTTCGGGCACATTTTGGCGCCTGTGGAACGTTGCGCACTCTGCGCACGCCTAGATCCGCCACTGAGTGTATATCAAATTCATAGAGGAAAACCGCTATGAAACGGACGGGTTTTGAAACGGACAGTTGTAGTTCCAGCATGACCGTATGACCCAGAATTTCACATTTACCTATGGCAACCCTGTGCCCAGATCACACTTCGACCGAAGTTGTTCAGTAAACAACTTCACCGCGTGTCGACACGAAGCATTTTATTATTATTCGTTGAAAAAGTAAATTATTTACGAAAATATCGAACTATGTCACAGGTAAGCTAATAAAATTTAGTTAATTTCAAATTAGTAGGGTTATAACTAAGTTACTATAGTACGTAAATCTTTAGCTGTAGATCTTGGAAAATATTTCTCTGTTTATATCTTGCATTGTCATTTTGAGGTTAAGTAGGTGTCGCCTTGAAGTGGACATGATACGTTGTATCGTTGTTTGATGGAGAGTACCATCAAACAACGGTTGTATTGTCATGTCACATGAAACTTGTGGTCTTCAGGGTATTCCATTTTTTTATTGCAACAACTGTTCTTAAGATAGTTTCTGTTTGAATAAAAGGTATTTTTGAAGCAAGTAATGTCTTTTAATGCGAAAGAAATTTTCAAAACCACTACTGTCCATTTCGAAACCATCACTGTCCGTTTCAATACATCGATGTTTTGAAATGGACAAATGCTACTTTTTCCAAATTTGAATATTACTCAGACCATACGTTTGCTTAATTTCTTTTAATAGTGCATTTTACAAGTATATTAATTAGGCTTTCCCCTTACATACTTTTGAATAATAACGTTGTCTATAAAATGTCAATTTTACTTTTTTTGATAACGTGTCCACTTCATAGCGGTTCTCCCTTATGTACTGCAGATTGTTTTCATTTTACAAAATCATACTTACCAAACTGATTTTAATGAAATACAAAGACTCTCACTATAGTGCTTTTTATTTTATTGAAATAGGTACAAAAATGATACATTTATTTAAGGCAGCGAATGCTGAAAGAATTGGCAAAACAATTGTGTAGTCTGTAGAACAATGGTCGAAAAAAAATTACGATTCGTACATTATTGTTCGAGGCAGAGACGGAGCCTTTTGACAAATTTATTTAAAAAAGGTCTGAAGGTTTTTTGAAAAATAATAATAAACTCTTCTCTGTGAAAGAAATACACAATTAAGAAGACAATCGTATAATTTGAAAAAAAAATGTTTTCAAAAAAATCGTGGATTCATAAACCGATTTTAATAAGTCATACATTGTTATGCGTGGCAGAAATAGGGATTTTTTACGAATTGAAAAAAAAATTATTAGAAAAAATACTTCTATTCAGAAACCTAATTAATTCTTTACAAAGCGCAGTTTGTCCCATTCAAACCGATGATATAGTTCAAAAGTTATAATGAAAAACATTTCTTTTTGGTTTATGCCGGCTTTGAAAATGTACCCTTGAAAAAAAATCGGAAAAATAATAAAGTTCTCTAAGAAAATGTTTATCACAACATAAATCTAATATTTATATTTTTAAATTGAATAAAAGGGTACACTGTCTATTTTGTTATACCAACTAACTTTTAGAAATCCCTCCAGATATACCGAATAAACGTTTCTATTTCTATTTCGCATTTTAAACTTTTAGTATATTATTACATTAATATTATGGTGAAACCACTTTAGCCCTAAGCCCTTCTTAGAAGATTTACCACACACCAGAAACAAACTTCCATTTAAGGTACTTAGGAAATGTGTTTGGTGAAAAACAAAAATTCCTTATTGTACAGTGTATATCAAATTTGTATGTCTTACCGATTGTTTTCGTTTTAAAAAATTATTCTTACTTAACTGATTTTAATAAAATACAAAGATTCTCAATAATGCTTTTTATTTTATTGAAATAGGCACAAGAATAACACATTTATATAAGGCAGCGAATGCTAAAAGAATTCGCAAATCAATTTTATAGTCTATAGAACAATGGTCGAAAAAAAATTATGGTTTGTACATTGTTCTTCGCGGCAGAGACAGAGCTTTAAAAAAAATAAAAACTATAAAAGTATTTTAAAAGATAATAAAAAACTCTCCTCTATCAAAGAAAGCCACAATTAAGAAGGAAATCGGATAATTTGAAAAACAATGTAAAAAAAATCATAAATACCTTAACCGATTTTAATAAGTCATACATTGTTATGCGTGGCAGAAATAGGGATTTTTTTTTAATTGAAAAAAAAAACATTTAAAGAAGAAATTTTCGAACAAGAATAATCGAGCTTCTTTTAAGGGTCATATTTGATTCTGTCTGCCTTCTTGAACATTTCCGTTCAAAAATCTGATTAACTCGTTGTAAAGCAGTCTGTCCCATTTAAACTGATGATATAATTCAAAAGTTACAATGAAAATAATTTTGTCCGTTTTTTTTGCCAGGCCGGTAGGCTTATGCCGGCTTTGAAAATGTACCCTTGAAAAAAAATCGGACAAATAATAAAGTTCTCTAAGAAAATGTTTATCACAGCATAAATATAATATTAATATTTTTAAATTGTAGAAATCCCTTTGGTTATAGATTTAAAGACTGAAACTGTCATAATTCCGTATAAAAATCTTCAGAGATACCATTATTTTCACTTTAAAAAAATTATACAGTATTAAATGACGTCTCTATGCTAATCAGCAATCCTGCATTTTAAACATTTAACTCTTATGCCTTATCTCATCTGACAGCATTAATAATATAGTTAAACTACTTAAGTGTCAAGCCCTCCTTAGAAGATTTACCACACACCAGAAACCAACTTCCATTTAAGGTACTTAGGGGATGTGTTTCGTGAAAAACAAACATTCCCAAATATACAGTGTTTATTACATTGGTATCTTTAGTGGCAATAAATTGTCCAAATTAAATGGAAACTACTGCTAATTTTGTTATTATTAAATTACGAAATACCCTAAATTAGCAAACTAATTACATTTTTAGCGCATTTTAAGATAGTGTTACCAATTTTAGTTAAAATTTATTAAGGTTTAGTGTGGTATTAGGTTCATTTCTCTTATGGTTGTAGTATAAGTCTAGGTTTTAGGTGCGTTAACTGTGACTCACACTTGTACTTGGACGCGAACCTTCTAGTGCCAAAAAAGGATAGATAAATCGCGAAAGATCGAAGACTTTATATAAGGCCGGACATCATGCGACGAGGTGGCAAATCAAAAACAACGGCTTTACCTTTTTGGGAAGACCGATGTCAAGCCTTTCAGGCAGCTCTTTTTTCAAAATTTCGATACAACTTTGGCTAGTCGGCGGTAGGACAAGTTGGAGAGAGGACCACTCGAAGTGATAGCGAGTGGGAGTGAGGTTGTCAAACAAATGGGAATTTTTATCTTTTAGAAGGTGATCCTTATCCGTGGGCGCTCTTTTGCATTGTTGTTGTTGTTTTTGTTAACGACGAGGCAGATATCGAGCTGTAGAAATCGCAAGATATTAACACGAAGTTAATAAGCTGATTTGAGTAGTGAGTTATTAAAGAGTTTAAGTGCCGTTTTTGCACATTAAGTAATTTACTCGTTTTATTTGTTGTTGTGAAACAAACAACAGCATTATTTTTTATTTTTTATTAAAAAACTGTTTGGTTTTCACTCCAACGTCGATCACAAGGATACGAGTAATCCCCGTCTGGAACACGTCCTGACAATCAGGAACAAGTGATCCATGCCAATCCACGACCGGACCGGTTTCGACCTTTGGGGCCATCCTCAGGTGAATGTAGGCGATAGCTCCGTGTAGAGCATAAGTTTTCTGAAACCAACAGAAACAACTACTCCGAGGGAAAATACCCTTACCGCCATTGAATTATACTGATGGCTTGATGCTTTCGCTGGGAACTTGTTAAAACTGTTCGGTTTTCACTATCTCCAACGTCGATCACAAAGATACGAGTGATCCCCGGATCCCCGTCTGGAACACCTCCTGACAATCAGGAACAAGTGATCCATGCCAATCAACGACCGGACCGGTTTCGACCTTTTGGGCCATCCTCAGGTGAATGTAGGCGATAGCTCTGTGTAGAGCATAAGTTTTGTGAAACCAACAGAACAACTACATACATAAAAGCGATAAAAGAACTATACAAAGGGTCAAAATCTAAAATTAAAATTGGAAATCGAATTTGTTACGAATAAAATTGCATTTTTTCCGTAACGCGTTTTTGCTAAATGAATTAATATTTGCTTTTAAAAAATATCCTCCAGCGACACCTTACGTGAGAGAGTTTAATTAGAATATTTTGAAAATTTGTCCGTTGGTTTGCATGCTACCTCTCTGTAGTCGGGTTAAGCTCAAGATTATTGATTTTATGCAGCGATGTAACCGCTGGGGAAGAGGTTCATTTTGAATTAGTTTCAGTTTCAGAATAGGATCGAGTGAGTTGTCTGTCTTTTTTTTGTCATTCGGGTGAAACAGGGATAGAAAGAATTTTCTGGTTGTTCAACTTACGTATGACCGTGATTGCGTAATAGGCTGTGTTGTATTTTAACCTAAAAAGCTTTGTTTTGCAAAGACTCTGAGATTGTTTACTAATTTATTTACCGATAAAACAATAAACATAAGTTTTTTGTAATTTAAATAAAGTGACTCAAAATTATTCAGTCAGTTTTGGTCTTATTAATGAATTTGTGTTATTGATTTTCTGGAGAATTAAGATTTTGGGGTTTTATGGAATCTGATTGGTCAGTGATTGCTATGCAGTTTGGGAAATTGAGAGAAGGAAATTAATATACAAAAATCTGCCCTTTCTGTTCGAGATCTTTGTCGAGAAACAAGGTATTTTAATTATGTTATAACATAACCTAAAATTTTTTTTTCATCAAGCATGGCTTGAAATTTTATTTTATAGGATAAATTAGAACTTTGCTCTAATTTTAATCAATGGTAATATGAAATTCTATTACATACACCAGATTTTTATTTTTAAGTAGGTTAATATGTTATAACATAAATATATATATATATATATATATATATATATATATATTTGTATAACAATTTTTCTTTGCCGAGGAAATGTTACAATTTTTCTTTATGTCTTTAACAGACAATTATCTCCCTATTTAGACTACCTAATTTTTTTATAAAAATTTTGATTAGATTTTTTTTTTTTTGATATTTCGAACTATGTTCGACAAAATATTTATATATTGGCTTTATGGTATTTTGGTTATAGTTTATTTATAATGGGTTCACAATGTTGTGCCTAGATGGGGTTTCTAGAATCCAGATTATGTTTTTAAACTAATAATTAATCCTGTGTCTCGCTCTCATTTTTTTTTTTTGAAGCTTGGTACACAAAAATAGTCACTACGACATGATCATATGGTTAAATTTGAGGTTATAGGTATCATAAGCACCTTTGGTTGAAATAGAGTTAGACAAGTTAATACAGCTAAAATTTTATATAGCTATTGCCGATAGCTGGTTTGTTTTTTTATATAGTTTTTTTTATAACCAAAATACACATTTTTGTTTTTTTTATAAACTTAGGTTATGATTTGCGTCCAGAAAAGACAAATAATGTGATGTGAATAGACTAAAGTTTTATTTGGTAATTCTACAGAATTACTGTACAGTATGTACAAATTTTGATGAAACTTTGGAATATTTATATAGGGTGTTTTGATGGACCTGATCAGAAAATAAAGTTTTTTTTGTTTTTATCAGTGGAAAATGATTGAAACCATAGTTGTATTTTAAAGATCACTTCAAGTATACTGAATCTAACATTTCCTGGGTTAAGATTATTTTGTTTTTATGTTATTTTTTTCTAACCTCAATTCTCGACAAAACTATTATAACATATGTAAATATTTTTCACTATTGTACATCAAAAGAAACAAGGTTCTAAAAAGGAAGTATGTCTCTTTTAAGTTATATTTGAACAGTAAAATCTATAATTTTATTAATATCATTTTTTTTACTACCTTTTTAAGAAACTGAGTTTTAACAAAAAATTAATATTTTTTTCTTGTTTATATTTGATCATTTGATTTTTATTTGTTCTTCTTTCTGAAACAAAATAAATATTGAAGTTTGTAAACAAAAAGTAATCCTGATCTTTTATTTCGTTCCTGCATTGATACATTGGTAACATGGTGATAGTAAGGAAAATCTGTCACCATTGTTGTTAATTGTGTCAAAGTAAATAGAGATCTATTATCATTTCAAAAATAGAAAATTGACAATATTTTTCTTAAAAGAACCTCACGACCCTAAATAGCTCTACCTAGGCGAGGTAAATTTGGGGTACATTAAAACATCAATAAAATACAAAAAGTTATATTATATGAAAAACAATAATATAACAAAGTGGCCCCAACTCTATTTTAATTATAACAAGTGACGCCCAACGGTGTAATATAACAACCATTATTTATCTTGATATTTTAATTATAACAACTTTCAAAAAAATTCCTGGTAACAAAAGGCTTAAGACAGGGAAGTGCACGGCAGGGAATACAACTTAACGACCGATTTACAATATACACACTACAGTTTGCTGACGACCAAGTAATTGTAGCTAATGATAAAGAAGACATATTAGTATAGTATAGTATATGATGAGAAAGTTATTGCAAGATTACCAAAAGTGGTGATTAACAGTGAACGTGGACAAGACACAGTACTTATGTATTGGAAAGGAATCCAGTGAGTTAGAACTAGACAATGGACAAGTAATATCTCCATGCAATGAATATGTATACTTGGGTGTCACATTTGATAAGACAGGAACAGACTGTAAAGAACTGGAAAAAAGAATAGTAAAAGCAAAAAAGGTTATTGGATGTTTTACCAGTATTTTAGGGAACAGAGAGTTAAAAAAGAATGTAAAATTTAACATATATGAAACAATGGTAAAAAGCACGCTGTTATATGGAATAGAGCCTTGTTGCGTAACAGAAAAATTCAAAACAAAAATGGAAAGTGTCGAAATGGATGCAACAAGAAGATCAATGAGAATATCTAGAACAGATCACATGAGAAATGAGATCATAAAAGAAAGAATGGGAATCGAGGGAGCATAACGGATGACATCACTAAAAGGCAACTGATATGGTACGGCCATGTACAACGGATGAACGACGAAACATTACCAAAGCAGGTCCCAGAATGGCAACCAATAGGGCGCAGAAAAAGGGTGGTCCTAAACTAGAATGGCAACAGTCAATCCAAAGATCAATGAGTCAAAAAATCTGACAGAAGATGATTGTCAGGATCGAAGGAGGTGGAGAATAGGCGTCGGACAACGTAGAAAAAAGTTCTAAATCGATTAAATAAAAAAAAATTAACCTAACAAAACGTCGAATTGGAAACGATTTCTTTATTTTTCCGCAAAATCAAGAATGGACTGCTTGGTCAAGGATTTCAGTCAACAGACGAAGGAGTCGACGCATTCAAGAATGCAATTTTGACAGTACCAACAAACGATTGGAATTACAGCTTTAAAAACTGGTTTGAGCGCATGCAAAAGTGCATTAACTTTCGTGGAGAATACGTTGAGGAACAATAAAGTCTTTAATTACTATTTTATTCCAGTTCTATATGCAAAACAATAAGGCGAGGGTTAAGTGGTGTTTTTCCCTGCTAAATTATTTTGAATAAAATAACATTTATACTATCGTAAAACGAGGTTACTTTGCGCCACCTGGTCCTACTTTGCTCCATTGCAAAAAAAGTTCTTAGATATTCCACATTAAAAATCTGCGCATGCACCACAACGCCACCACGGGTGAATTATCCGTTGCGAATTTGACTTTTCAAAGACGCGGTAGCCTCTGTCTTCTGCTTAGTCGTTTCGAGTTCATACCAGAGTGAAGTGCAGCTTGAAATTCCTTTAAAATTTGATCTCGAAAAATTTGGTTCATGCAATAAAAACTTAAAAAACCAATATTTTGAAATTTTTTATTCACCATTTTAAATGTTTAGGGACAAGCTAACTAAATATTGGGTGTAGTTTGCACCAACATATAAAACACCAATGTTTTTTCTCATATTTTATAAAGTGGGGCAAAATAACCTCGGAGTATAGCAAACTTTGCTCCACTTTTCAAGTTAAAAAAATATTTATAATACTAAGTATTTTGTAATAAAAATGTCCTTTGTTAATTATCTATGCCATGTGTTTTTCATTAAAACCAAAAACACATTTTTTATGGTATAAGTTTTGGTTGTTTCTTTGAATTTTTCGAATAACTCAAAAAAAGTGGAGCAAAATAACCTCGTTTTACGGTACATAATATTTTTTAGAAACCCTGTACACGTATTTTGTCATCCCACTTAGAGTGCAAGTGCATCATGTATGCAGAAATGCAAACGGATATAGGACACCCGGTTTCATCCCTTAATTAAGGTAGAAGGGGTTTGCGTTAATGGAAAACCGGCATATACAGGGTGTTAATAAAGTATGTAGCCAAACTTCAGGGGGCGATTCCTGGAGTCATTTTAGGAAGAAAAGAATAAGCAAAGGTCCGAAAATGCATATCCAGCAAGATACAGGGTGTTAAACTTTGAAAAAAAAATTGTTTTTTGTAAATATCTTCAACATCTTTCGCTTGATTTCATTGAAAATTGGCAGAGATATTTCTAGTATAAAGGGCCTACTTTGGCTCTAAAGAAGTTGCAATTAGCAAGTCCAGTGGCGTACCATGACCAAATACTTTGTTAAAAAAAAGTGTACGCCAATGACTTTTTTGACATTTTTGTATTTTTGGCGTATTGTCCAACTAAAAATACATCTTTTATGTCTTTTGTCTTATTTTTATTACTTGCTCGGTTTTCCAGATAAAAAAATAAAAACATTTTATTTGGAAAAAACATTTTACGGTTAGAAAAAAGTCTTTTCTGGGTAATTTTTGTTTACAAAATTTTGGGGAAATTGGGAACTAGTATTTTGTTAAGGTGCAAAAGTCCAAATTAAAATAAATTTATTAAGTCTAGCGGCGTCTGGGTGCACACCTTAACCAATAATAATAAAAATTAATTGTACGGCAGTAATTTTTTTGCCATTCTTATAAGTTTTCAGACAGCACAACTAAAAATACGACTTTTTAGAAAAAATGGAATGTCGTGGAATGAAAGAAAAACAAAACTGTCAAAATTTGATAAGTCCCATGGTAACAATCAACAATATCGAAAATTTGACAAAGTCCCATTACAACGATAAACAATATCGTATGAGTACGTTTAATTTTTTTACGTGCTAATTAAATGTGTTAATTAATTGATTAATTAGCTCTAAAAGTTACGTATGCTAGAGAATGGTGCAATTTACAAACGCAGAAATGGCAGAAATGCATTTTGTTTATGGGATGGCCCAAGGTAATGCAAGAGAGGCAAGACGTATTTATTCAGAGAGATATCCCAACCGAATTCTATCACACAGACAAACATTTGTAAGAATACATGAACGGTTATGCGAGTCAGGTACGTTCGAGAGGCCTCCCTACAGTATCCCTGCTGTAGGGAGGCCTGCATTACTTAGGTGGACCAAGAAGAAGCGGTATTGCATGAAATTGAACAAACTCCTGGTATAAGTATGAGAAAAATTGCACGTCAATTAGACATAAATCACGTAACTGTATGGCAAATTTTACGAGATTACCAGCTGTACCCTTACCATCTACAGCGTGTTCAAGCTCTGCTACCTACTGATTTCCCCCAGCGTTTAAACTATTGCACTTGGTTTCTCCAACAACAAGAGGCATCTCCGAGGTTTTTAAGTCAAATATTATTTACGGATGAAGCCTGTTTTTCAAGAAATGCGATTATGAATTTTCATAACAATCATGTCTGGTGTGACGAAAACCCTCATGCAGTAATTGAAGATAATTTTCAACAACAGTTCTCAGTAAATGTGTGGGTTGGTATTGTAAATGACAACTTTATCGGGCTCCATTTTTTGCCAATGCAATTAAATGGTGACCTTTACCGTTTTTTTTGGAATTTGAGCTACCAGAGCTTTTAAAAAATGTCCCTTTGGCAGTAAGAGCAGGAATGTGGTTCATGCATGATGGTGCCCCGCCTCATTTTAGCATTGTCGCACGTCAGTTTTTGAATGAACATTACGAAGGACATTGGATTGGTCGGTTCGGTTCGGTCGAGCGGGTCCACAGTCATGGCCACCAAGATCACCAGACCTAAATCCCTTAGATTTTTCCTCTGGGGACATTTAAAATCTTTGGTTTACCAAACTCCACTCAACAATGAGGAAGAATTAAGACAAAGGATAGTTAATTCTTGTGATCAAATAAGGCAAACACCGGGAATATTTCAGCGTGTTCGACAATCAATGGTAAGAAGACTTCATTCTTGTATTGAAGTTAATGGAGGACACTTTCAGCAACTTCTGTAGTATAACCTGTTTGATTATGAATTGTAAATGCTTCCTCAAATTCTAAATAAAAATTTTAGAGAAATCACTTTTAAAAGAGTGTTATACCACCGTGAAATTTGTTTTGTAATAAAATGCTTTTTATTTTTTATCTCGAAAACAGAGAAAATAGTAAAAAAAATACAAGAGACCTAAAAGATGTACTTTGAATTGGACAATACAATAAAAATACAAAATTGTCAAAAAAGTCATTTGCGTATACTTTTTTTAAACAAAGTATTTGCTAAGGTCATCCCTGGTACGCCACTGGACTTACTAATTGCAACTTCTTTAGAGCCAAAGTAGGCCCTTTATACTAGAAATATCTCTGCCAATTTTCAATGAAATCAAGCGAACGATGTTGAAGATATTTACAAAAAACAATTTTTTTTCAAAGTTTTTTTTGGCCCAGAAAATACGATCGGATTAATTTTTTTTCTGTCTAAAACAATAATCACAAAAACAAAACGATGCAAAAAATCAAGAAAATCTGTAATAAACACGGATTTTTTAGCTTAAGAAATCTGTAGTAATAGAACATCTCCCGAAAAGAAAACAAACAAAGAATAAAAAACTGGAAGTTAAAAAAGTGAATTCCGCTGACAAATTTCAACAAATCGTCAACATAAGGCAAAGTTACAAAAAATAGCAGTGTTCCATCAACCCGTTCGACGGTCATAAAACCGTCCAAAAAAATCCCAATGCGCACGCAATGCAGTACGAGGAGTACGAGGACTGTTTTTAAACGGTTTTGGTTAGATGGAACGACCAAATACCTGTCCAAAAACCGAATGCTGTTCCATTTACTTCAGGCATGTGATCATATGCGAGAGAGTTAAATTCAAAGTCACGTGACTAAAAGAAAGGGTAGGTTTGGCCGTCTGGCGCAAGGATAAATCGAACGCAACTATGAATTCGAGAGCAAGAAATTAAAGTTGCACACAGAAAGAATCACAGTCATTCGTCTATGGAAAGGATTACACAATTACATAGGATTATCATATTATATTTTAAATTTAGGTTCTTTAAAATGCAGATAAAATTACATTAATTTAATTTATATTCACAAACTATAAACCATTACAGACTGCCTAATAAACTAAATATACCAAAAATTAAAACGAACTTGCAATAGCACATATTTTTGGGCGAAACTTGTAAAAAAATATTTATTTTTTCTAATATCACAAGTTTTATGTAAAATGTATATATTTATTTATTTTTATTTTGTAATTTGATTTTTACGAAATATTTGTGAAATTATCTACATATTATAGACAGCCTTAATATTCACAAGGTTTTTGTGATTTTATTTATTTTTAGGAAATAGAGATCGTGATACTTCTAAGAAGTTAGGAAAACCAAATTTTTTAGCTTGTACTTTGGTAGGTATATATAGTTAATGACCTTAGTGTCGATGCCTTAAAGCGAAGTCGTTTGTTCTTCCTCCATATCTGGTCTAAAATTTCACATCCGGTGTTACCCCTCTTCTTTTAACTTTTAGTTCACAGGTCACCGGGATTTGCTGCGATCGGGGTAAACCCTTATGTTTCTATTCCTATCCAATCACCTGCTAGAGGTGTTGAAAAAGTAACTATTCGTTACTCGAGTACTCGTTACTCGACAAATAACGGAGTAACGAATACCGATCCGAAAATTAAATGATTACTTTCGTTACTTTGATTACTTTGATTCTTTCGATTTGGTGAGGTCAGGCCTTCTGTAGAAAATAAAATATACCGAAGGACCACTCGAGATAGCTCGAGAAAAACGTGTGGGAGTTAAGAGGGACTGTATCTTTCCACAGGGCTCCGACAGGGAAAAAAGAGCCTAAAAACTTATTTACTAAAAATAGCGTAGCAATGAAAAATTATCAAGAAACGACTTACCCTTAGATGTCTTTTGTAGCTACTTGGCTGGCCAGCCCGATTATACGCGAAGTACCAGACTCTCCATTGTTCTATAGTTCAAAATGTTCCAAACACTAATATCTAATAAACTAAAGCGTATAATTAATAGTTTCCACAATTTTAATATAAAATAATAGCGGTGCGGTGACTTTAGTTGCACGTGGCGCGTGGTTGAGTTGTTCTCGCAGACAATCGGCGTTTTCGTCTGCTAGGCCGAATTTAGCCGCTTATCTCAAATCCTTCATTGCTGGAAGAAGCGCGCGAAGTTTAAATTTAAAATATGGAAAGATATAGCGTAAAGTAAATCAAAATAATATTCTAAAAACGCTTGTAAGCGTAGAAAATGTAACCCAAAAATATTTAAAAACTAAGAGAGATAGCTTCTCTAATTTTAAGTGAAAATTAGAGAATATAATTATTTACAAAAATAAAAACAAGTTGGGAAACTTGTTCATTCGGCCCACCAAAATGAGCATCATTTTTCGGTAGGTGAATCTGAATCAATTGGAAGGGGGCAAAGCTTGACTAAAGGTCGTTTAAAGATACCGGACGCGGTACGAACATTTGCCACCCTAGCGTGCCCATCAGGCCCTTTAAAAATTTCAATAATGCGACCTACCCGCCATTGAAGGGGCGGTGATAACTCCTCTTTGATAAGAACGAGGGTACCTATTTTTGGCTCTGCGCATGGTTCCAACCATTTATTTCGTACTTGAAGGGTATGTAAAAATTCTTGGCTCCAACGACGCCAAAAATCGGCTTGTATTCGTTGGACCAAGTTCCATCGCGATAACCAATTCTCAGGTTTACTTGAAAAATCTTCATCAGGAACAGAAACTAAAGGTCCATGTGTTAAAAAATGTCCCGGTGTTAAAACCTGCAGATCGTTACAGTCGGTAGATTGCGGGGTCAAGGGGCGAGAATTTAAAATCGCCTCAATTTGACAAAGAACCGTGTACAACTCCTCATAACTTAGAATTTGCGAGCCAATGGTACGAATTAAGTGAGTTTTTACTGATTTTATCCCTGACTCCCAAAGACCGCCGAAGTGGGGAGCTGATGGAGGGATAAAATTCCAGGCGATAGCTTGTTGAGTGCAAGCATTTCTTGCAAGATCAAGCAATTCTTTGCTTGATTTAACGAAATTTGTGCCATTGTCTGAAAAAAGAGTTTTTATGTAACCTCTTCGGGCAACAAAGCGACGTAGCGCAGCTAAAAAAGCGTCCGAAGTTAGATCTGACACTAACTCGAGATGTAAAGCTTTAGTATTTAGACAAATAAAAAGGCAGATATATGCTTTTTGTGTTTTTACACCTCTGTGTTTACTGAGAGTGATAGGTATAGCACCACTAAAATCTACTCCACTAAAAGTAAAAGGCTTTTGTGGAATCAAGCGGTAGGACGGAATTTGTCCCATGATTTGCTCATAAGAATGCGGTTTGACGCGAAAGCAACGAACACATTTGGATAAAACCGTTTTAATTAAGCGTTTGGCAGATAAAATCCAAAAAATTTGACTAATGAGATATTGGACTGTTTGCACTCCGACATGCAAATATTTTTTGTGCATATATTCAATAAAAATATAAGAAAGTCTACTTTCCTTGGGTAAAAGAAGAGGATGTTTTTGTCCGTAAGAAATAGTCATGGCTTGTTGAATGCGTCCTCCAACTCTTATAAGACCATCCTGGTCTAAAAAAGGATTCAATTTTTGTATGGGTTTTATGCATTTTTTCTGGTTTTGAAGGTTAAGAATTACTTCAGAAAAGTATTTTTGTTGTTCGTGCTTAGCCAAACATTTTAAAGCGTTAAAGAGATCGATATAATCTATATTTGTCTTTTTTCTGACGTCTGCGGATAGTCTACAATTATTTATGAATCGTAAACTGCGGGCTAAAAGTAGTTGAATAGCGTAAAAATCGGATTTATTATTTAAAAGCGAATCTAAAAAATTTTCCGTTGTTCGGTCACAAGAAATCAGAGCAACATTTTTTCGTTCCTCAGTCTCTAAACTGTCATTTATTTTGACTTGCGGGGTTTTTGTTGGCCATTTATCGAAAGATTCTTGTAAAAAACTAGGGGCGGCCCACCATAGGGGATGATTTAAAAGCTCACTCGGCGAGCAGCCGCGGCTGGCTACATCGGCACTATTGAGAAATGTGGGGGTATATAACCAACATTCTGGATTAATATTATCTTGTAAAGTTTTCCATTTACTTGGATGGGATTTTATCCAGTGTAAAACAACCATTGCGTCCGAAAAAGCGTAAATATTATTTATTGTGAACCTTTTTATGAATATATCATATGTGTATTTTAAGACCTCAGATAAAAGAGTAGCGGCTAGAAGTTCTATTCTCGGAATACTAACAAATTTTTTAAGTGGAGCGATGCGACTTTTCGCAAGAACAAAATATATGTGATATTTAGCGTTTCGTAAGACACGTAAGTATATTACGCATGCGTACCCTCGTTCACTCGCATCACAAAAACCACAGAGATCGATGGATTCGGCGTTGGTGATGTCAATGTGGCGGGGTAAACTAAATTTTTCTAAAACTTGAAATTCAGATTGATAGAGTGTCCACTGACGAACTATTTCTAAAGTAGGCGTGGCGTCCCAGGAAATACCAAGTAACCAAATTTGTTGAATCAAATATTTTAAAGTGAATGTTACTGGGGTAAGATAACCATGGGGGTCATAGCAGCGTGCTAAAAAAGAGAGAAGCGTCCTTTTAGTACAGCTTTGCTGATTAGGTAATATGTTAAATCGAAACTCGTCATAGGAAGGATGCCAGCACAGGCCTAAGACCTTAGTGACGTCATCCGAATCGAGAGATAAAACTGCGGGGTTGACTAAGGAGGGATCTAAATGAGAGATCACTTCTGAGCGATTGCTAGACCATTTGTGTAATTTCAAGCCAGCGTTTCCTAATAACTCCGTAAGCTCTTGCTGCAAATTTAACGCCTCTTGAACCGTTTTACATGAAGTAGTGACGTCATCAATATAGGTATCGTTAAGTATAACTTGAGCAGCGTGAGGGTAGTTATCATATTCGGACTCAGCTAAGTGCTGAAGGGTGCGTAAAGCGAGATATGGTGAACAGTTCACTCCGTAAGTGACAGTTCGTAGTTTAAAAACGGAAACTTTTTCATTAGGGTTAAACCGCCAAAATATTTTTTGGTATTTTTGATGATCAGGGTTGATATTTATACCACGATACATTTTTTGAATATCGCAGGTGAGCGTCACAGGGTTAAGGCGAAAATGTAATAATATTTGAATAATATCTTTTTGTAGTTTTGGACCCGATAATAATACTTGATTAAGCGAAATATGCGTAAAAGGGTCAGTAATACTCGCATTAAAAACTACCCTTGTCTTAGTAGTGATAGCTTCATTTTTAACAACAGCGAAATGTGGAATAAAATAGCTGTCTGAATCGTCTTCTTTTTCTGAGTCATAGTCCATATGACCCAATTCCAAATATTCATTCATAAATTTAGAATATTCACAATACAAGTTTTTATCGCGAAGCAGTTTTTTTTCTAAAGATAAGAGCCGATTTAGCGCGACTTGTTTTATTCCGGGAAACTGTGGTGGATTGTCAAATGTGCGAAAGGGAAGGGATACTGTGTACCGGCCGTCTTGATTACGCGACACGCTCTGTTTAAAATAATTTTCACAAATTTCATCCTCTGGTTTCAAATGAGTTTTTTGGGGGACGCAGTCGGTTTCCCAAAATTTTGAAATTAATTGCGAAAGCGAGTCATTTTCATTTTGACAAAAAAGAGCATTAATTGGCGGGGTAGAAATTAAGGGTTGATTTATTTGTCCCATCAAAATATAGCCGAAAATAGTTCCCATAGCAAAGGGATGATTTGGATCATCGCTAGCGATTTTTTCACCCTGTATAATTAGTGGAAATAGATCCATACCAATTAGTAAATTTACAGGCGAAGGGTTGTAAAAAGTGGGATCTGCTAAGGGTAAATTTTTTACAAAATGCCAATTTTCTGTATTTATTTTTACTGACGGTAAATCAGTACAAACTTTTTGCAAAATAATTGCTTGCGTAGACACAAAAATATCTGGTTTTTGAAAATTACAAATTTTAATAAAAATCGATCCTAGATCAGAAGTAAGAGAGTTGCCTCCAACCCCCTGTATATTTGAACATAAGGGTTGTCTTGGAAGGCCCAATTGTTGCGCTAATTTTTGAGAACAGAAAGTGTTTTGCGAACCGCTGTCTAACACCGCTCTAACTGTTTGAAAGTTACCGCGGACATCTTGAATTTTTACTAGGATAGTTGACAATAAAACTTGCGATTGCGCAGAAATAAAACCACAATGCGTGGGGTTAGAACCCGAAGGAGTTGCGATTGGTACTTGTGAATTAGAAGACGTCGAAGTAAAATTTTGATTATTTTGAGAAGAGGCACTTTGAGGGAACTTATTTGGAGTAGAGTAATTTGGAAGCGGACAACCAGTAGCCGGGGATCTAAAACTTTGCTGACTGGCCAAGTAACCACGTGGTGAACTATTTGGAGATGCGTTGGGAGACATATTAGAGAGATTTTGTGAGAAATTCACGTTAGCATCAAAATGGGATCTATTTTGATTTTGAGAATTAGCGTAATTATAATTTCGCTCAAAATGAATTAATGAGTGGTGTCTTTGATTACCAGGGCAATAGCGACATGAGCGTAGACTTTGACAAGAATTTGTTAAATGTATTGAGCTTAAACAATTTAAACATAGTTTTTTATTTTTAGCGTAAGAATAGCGTTCGTAGGGAGATTTACCTTTAAATGCGTTACATAAATATATTGAATGTGTGTTAGAATCACAAAAAGCGCATCTATCTTTAGAATGAGTATTTTCCGTACCAAGTAGCGTTTTTGTATAATAAGGCGAGGCGTTATTTTTATAAAACTGTTTATTATTTTTAAATCTATTTTTAGATTGTAGCGAATAAAGCGAATTACATTGAGTTTCAAGGAAATTATAAATTTCTTGATATTTGGGCATTTCATTAGACCTAGAATTAGCTAGTTCAAAGCGCGAAAGTAGTACCTCAGGCAATTTATCTAGTAAAATGTTGGCGAGCGGAAAACACCATTGATCAGTGTCGTAATTTAGAGTTTTTAAAGCCTCAATGTTTTCTGAAAAAACATCAAGCAGCGTGCGCAGCGTTTCTGGATTGTCGTCTTTGAGAGCGGGAAAATTATACACGGAGCGCCAATAAGTTTGAGCCGATAAGCGGGGGTTATGATAGCGTTTTAGAAGCGTATTGTAAGCGATTATATAATTAGCGTCGGTTATGTGTAAATGTTTAACTACGTTTAAAGGCGGTCCTTTTAGGTAGGACAGTAACAAATTAAATTTAGCGTTTGTAGGAATACTAGGATTATTGTGTACAGAACTATTGTACATATCTAGAAAGGTTGGAAACTTAGTGATGTCGCCATGAAATTCGACAATGCGCAGTCTTGGCATTAAAGACGCCATAAAGCGGTCTGGATCAGAAGAATTTGAAATTTGCGTTAAGTTTTGAGGTTGAGGAGCTTCAATTTTCACCTCAAATAGTTGTTTTTGAATTCGTTTAATATCATAGAAGCTGTCGTCAAACTCAGTAAGGCGTTCATTTTCTTCTTCCAGTCTCTCCGGACTTGCCGAATAAGCCTCTATTATTTGATTTTGATAAATAAAAAATGTTTCTTTAATTTCATCAAGGTCGATAAGGCGAACCTGTAAACACGGTTGTTTTGTATCATCCGTTAGGCAAGCATTAGCTAAGTTATGAAGAGTATTAATGCGATTATGTTGCACATTACGGAGTGCTTCTAACTTCTTAAGTTGCGTACTCATTGTAATGTTTTTAAAAAACTCCGTTAAAACAGGTGAACGATTAGTTTCCGAAATTTTTAATATTTAAAAATTAAAAGCGTTTAAAAAGAAAAGAGAATAGGCGATAAAAAATGTAAACAAGTCTCATTTACCTCTCTAATATCTTTGTGTTGGAAACTTTTCCTACGTGCAGTCGACGCCAAGCCAAAAAGAGGTAGGAAATGCGCGAAAACAATGCGCGTTCGGTACTTTTTTACTTGTTATTTTTACTGCGAGCACAGCAAAAAGAGCAAGGTCAGCGTATTTATTAAAAATTTTATATTTAACAAAATGCGATTTAGACTTTAATTTTTCCCGGGGTCCTGTTATCGGGCTCGAACCTGGACCAAATGGTGAGGTCAGGCCTTCTGTAGAAAATAAAATATACCGAAGGACCACTCGAGATAGCTCGAGAAAAACGTGTGGGAGTTAAGAGGGACTGTAT
Source organism: Aspidapion aeneum (assembly GCA_963576565.1). Lineage (NCBI taxonomy): Eukaryota > Metazoa > Arthropoda > Insecta > Coleoptera > Brentidae > Aspidapion > Aspidapion aeneum. The sequence continues at coordinate 34,275,221 of OY755045.1, forward strand.
CTTTCCACAGGGCTCCGACAGGGAAAAAAGAGCCTAAAAACTTATTTACTAAAAATAGCGTAGCAATGAAAAATTATCAAGAAACGACTTACCCTTAGATGTCTTTTGTAGCTACTTGGCTGGCCAGCCCGATTATACGCGAAGTACCAGACTCTCCATTGTTCTATAGTTCAAAATGTTCCAAACACTAATATCTAATAAACTAAAGCGTAAAATTAATAGTTTCCACAATTTTAATATAAAATAATAGCGGTGCGGTGACTTTAGTTGCACGTGGCGCGTGGTTGAGTTGTTCTCGCAGACAATCGGCGTTTTCGTCTGCTAGGCCGAATTTAGCCGCTTATCTCAAATCCTTCATTGCTGGAAGAAGCGCGCGAAGTTTAAATTTAAAATATGGAAAGATATAGCGTAAAGTAAATCAAAATAATATTCTAAAAACGCTTGTAAGCGTAGAAAATGTAACCCAAAAATATTTAAAAACTAAGAGAGATAGCTTCTCTAATTTTAAGTGAAAATTAGAGAATATAATTATTTACAAAAATAAAAACAAGTTGGGAAACTTGTTCACGATTATTTTAGTATTTGCCTCTATTTTTATTTATTTTTAGATTTTATGTATTTGTTTGTATGTAAGGCATTAGATTTTTAAAACAAAATTGTACACAGGACAGTTTCTACGTAATTCCTATCTTTATTTTTTTAATTTTAACTCGCATTTTGCACTAATTGTCTGATTGAATTAAATACAGTTACAGTAATCAAAGTAACAATAGTAACAAATATATAAAATTACTTAGTAGTCGGGTAACGATTAGTAACGAGTATTCAAAAGAAACGAAAATCAACACATCTATCACCTGCTAAACTAGTTTTTCTTTTTCCAAGCAGGCTACCCTATGGTCAGTATAGCTTTTTTCCATGTGGTATACCTACAACATTCCGCAGTCCCCTAGTAATAAAAATTAAGAGGCTCTTGCAAAAAAATCAACAGATGCTGCAGATGTACAATTTTTTTTGGAAATTTAAAAAATATTTGTATATTTACATGGCTTACCGGGCATTTTGTCATGTGTTAAAATTGGTTGTGAAACTCAATTTATTTTGACAAAAATTTTAATTTTTTGGGTTATCACTGTTTTTTGAATTTTCTCAGACAAATGTAAATTTAATGCAATTTTATGGTTTTATTTTTATCTCAGGTGATATGAACTAGAAATGTGTGTGTTTTACATACAATTTTTTCCTTCTAATGCGCCTGTCTGCAATCCTTGTATTTCAGAGGAGTCCGAAACCAGTTTAGGTTGCTTGATGGAACGGAAAACTGACTCTCCGATAACAGTACAACGTCCACCTGGAACGCAAAAAGGATTTTTCGTACCGTTTTATGACCGTCGCACGCGTTGATGGAACGAACAATACTGCATGGTTTATTCATGCACTAATCAAGTTTCGCACAGTTCTTTTTAAAATCTACCGCATTTTACCATGTAAATATACTGCTAGACCTTATTACATTTTTAATAAGTCTCTATTATTAAGTATGTACCTTAATGAAAGCCTCTATCTACCTGTTTTATGAGCTGCGTGAAGTAGTTTCATAATTTCGTGATAATAACTTTAGCCCCAAAAACCAACCTCCTGGGACTCACTTAACAAGTTTTGCACGCTGGGTAAAGGTGGTTAATTTCGAAATTTAATAAAGTCTTCTCAGTTAGCTTATCTTTTCGTATGCCACATCACTCTTTTGGGAATAGTAAATTATTCTACGTATAGTCCATTTAGTTTTATTGGGAATTATTTTAAAAGTTGACGGTGTGCGGCATATAAACTCCTTAAATGTATGCATAAACCAGCACTAGCCAATTTCCCAACTAACATATAAGTCACCACTAAAACTCCACCTGTAACAATTTACTAAAAGTCACCTCAACGTTCTCCCGCTACATCATGGTACACTATACAGCGACGTGTTACATCCCTAATGATGGAGAACAAATTTCTGGTAATTACTACCTAGCCACGCGTTTAGAGTACCGTAATAACGACCACACTACTATATCGCAGCAAAGTAGCTACTACGTCGCACGGTGGTCAGCTTGTCGGTTCTGAACGATCGAAATTATTTTATGGTTTTAATTTTGACAAATTGATACTGAAAGTTAGGAAATGTCAACTAGCGTTTAAAAAAATGTGATTTTAATATACTGTGCATTCTGGAGATGGTACAGTCGCCTCCAAAAATAACGTTGCATATCGATTTTATCTCTTAAGCAAAAAACTTAAAAAATTGATACTTTGAGAGTGTGTGTACGTAACTAGCTTATAGATTTTAGATAGCTTTTTTTATAAAAATTTAACTAAATTTATTAATCTTGCTATACTGTATATCAATTTTTTACCATGTACTTGATATTCTTTCTCGTAGTCTTTATATTCACTATTTTCACATACATAGTTTAGAACGGATTGATTTTTATTCTGTGAAACCGGTGTTTTGTGCCACATTTTAAATAAATTACGTCGGCCAACCCCATGCGCCAACGCTTAAACAATAAATCATAGCTAATACAGCGGCAAGAAGCGGCAGCTGAATGTAGCACCTGTACAACCCTTGATACATGATTGAAATAATAAAGATACAAACGCAATTGATACGGAACGATCCAGACTTTTTCACTCCAATATATATATTACATATTTGAAAAATTATAATAAATCAATACACAACTTTTATTTAATTTTTTTAATAAGCAAATTTAAACTCTGCAAATGGTTTAATAGTAAAAATTAAATATACTAACCCATATTTTAAATATACGTGAAGAAATTACCATATGATCTCTGGTTTACCAACTTGGAGCACTTTTGAAAATCGCGCGCGCGGATTAAGTGTGGATCATTATGCAGGCTATCAAACGGCCTATGACTTGTCATTATAAGTGACAACGAGTTAGTTGATCGATTTTCTGCATTGGGGTCTACTAATAAGGTAATTGGGCACTTTTTTAAAACTTAGTGGTTACGATAGAAAATAGTTCGATATTGAGGTTTTGATTATCTAAATTAGACAAGCTGACCTATGTGCGTAGTAGAGAGCTTCGTTTATCCGTAAAGGCGTAAAAGGAGCGAAGTAGTTACAAATAGTATAAACACAATAGTAAACAAATGTGAACTATGTCATGGGCGCACCAAGGGGGGTCTCGGGGTCCGCCACCCTCCAAGCCTAATTTTGACTAATTTCATGAATAAAAAAAATCAAATAGCATAAAATACGGCTTCATGGGGCCTCAGCCCTCCCCCCAAGACATATTCCTGGGTGCCCTACTGAACTATGTTTTCTAAAAGTGTGAGATTTTACAAGCAGAAGATCAAAATTCAACAATATTGGCTCAAAATGCAAATGAAAAAGAAAACAATTTTTCTATACTTAAGAAAAACTTAGCGTTCTGAAGGCTATATTCCCTGATAGCGGTAAGGGTTGATAGAAAATGGGCCTAAGTTGGGGCAATGTATCATTTTCCACTTTTATGTCGGCGTTACTTTTAAGTTCTAGATAGCATACTCGAATTCCTACTTCTTCGTCGCGATAGTGTGGTATTCCCTAGCTTCCGCCACTAGCAAACGCCTACAAACTGGTAGGAACTGCGTGGTAAAGTGTTTTAAGTGAAAAATTAAATAAATGAAACAAAGGTTTGACAATAAATAAAGCGACAACAAAAAGTTTGCTAACTTAATCTGATTTATCCCAGATTATATACGTAATTATTTAGTATACTTGTGACAATACTTTAAAGTGCATCGTCTATCCCTACATTAGATTTAAATGGCCACGTAGCCTCATTCAAGGATTGACATAAAAAAAGTTAAAAGGGTCGTGGCTTTAAAGTTGATCTAAAAAGGTATTTTCTCTACATTATTACATCAAAAACTTGTGGTTAAAATTGAACTTATAAGGTAGTTGTTAGACACACCTGTTTGTGACTTTAATCAGCTTAACTTTGTAGTGGTTTTTAAATTACTTATAAAAGTCAGCGCGACTATGAATTATCCACTAAAAAGAAAGAAAAACATACTTTATATAGTCCATTTAGTTTATTTTGGTACTATTTTTAAGAGTTTGCGGCTTTTAAAAGTTTTTCTCCAACTTTTTAGCAAGTTACGGTTTTCTGAATTTAAGCGTGGCATTTACCCAGGAAGCACCTTAAACCCTGTATGATATTTTAAACAATTTTAAGTTAAAATTTAAGGTAATTTTAAATACAAAATAAACTTGTGAGCTACTCAAATTGATTTAGAGTAGGAACAGCTACATTATATTATTTTTTAGTGTTTTAGTATACTTACTTCAGCAGCGATATAGGCCGGTATCACACTCAACAAAAGTTGCTCTTGTTGCCCCTTTTCACATTCCAATTTGACCCTGGACTCGATGCAGGTCCGGGTACCGACAAATGTTCTCCTGTGTGCTGCCTCAGTCAAATGTCGGTAATAGAGCCCTGTACAACTCCCGGTTATTAAAATTACTAGTTCCGGAATTAGCTGTAAAAAAAAGGAAAATTAAAATGTTTTAATACCTTAAATCATTGAACTTAAAATGAACCAAAGAGTATATGACCCATATAGAGTGGCAACCGTCGAGCTTTGCCACGTTGAGGGGCAGATGGCGCTGAAATAAATTCGTGTAGTACGCAATATTCAGAGACGAGAACTATGATCTAATGGCATTTATATGATGCAACTAATCGTACTAGTAGTCCCTGAATATTGCCTAATAGACAAGTTTCAGCGCCATCTGCCCCTCAATGTTGCAAAGCTCGCCGGCTGCCACACTATATGGGTCATATACTCATTGGATGAACCAAAACTAACATTTTTTGAGGTACATAATACCTCCCCATAGAAATAAGTTTTTTCACGCGGTTTATCGTGTTATCTATAAAAGCATCTAGAAATTAATGCGTGAGTGACCATCGCAGCAAGCAATGACCAAACGACAAGGGATTTGGGCAGTGGCGGCTGGTGAAGTTATAAATTGGGGGGGGGGGCAGAAATTTATATTACATAGAAAAGAAGATAAAAAAATTACCTAAACAATTTTATTTTAGCATTTTACAAACAAGCAGCTACTTGGTGTAGTTTTTAGTTTATTTGTTTATAGACAAAGTCTATTCGCCCCTCTTTTACATGGGTAGTGTGCTCGGATTAGCACCAGTTTCAGAGTCATCATGGTCCCGTAGAGCAACCTCAGAATTTTAAAGTCTATTAACCTACTAAGTTTATGTCTATTTTTTGCCACATTCTCACTATGTTCGGTTATGTTTTGCCTATAGGCACTATTCAATTGGCACCTAATATCAGTCTTGTCTAGCATAGAAAATTCTATGTGGTTATCTAAATAAGTAGCACTTACTTTGAGTCTTTAACTTTTCACAAAAGTGCTTGATATCACACATTCCCTTTGCCACCCGCGCAGGATCACTTCGTGGATTGTTCATAATAAGACAAATTAAGCAAAAAAAAGCATTTCGTTTTTCACAACCGCATAACCAGTTATCAGCATCGTATAATTTTTTATTACTTGCACTAAAATTTTGGTTAATTTTTAGGATTTTAACTTTACTTACTAAAAATACTGTTTGTTGTCTAGTTTTGGGAGGGCACTGCCCCGTTGCCGTACCTGTAGCAGACGCCACTGGATTTGGGAAGTGTCTTCCTTTGACGAATGCGACGCGACTATATAGAACGTAAAACAAATTAAGCTTTGGTGTTTTTTAGTTTTTCCCTTGGAACTGCTGTACCACGTGCTAGTATGTGCTAAATCATTTGACTACTTTAAAAGTATATGGGACATGAAGCTTTTCTTGCTATACCGTTCTTTCAGGAGTACAATTCGCTTCGTTCCAAATGCCGATGTAAAAAGACAGGTGTTTGTAGGAATCTAATCGTTGTCCTTACTTATGCCATTATGCCACCTAACTTTTTCCGGCAGCAAAGGACACCCAAACCTCAAACGAGAATCCAAATTAAAATAAATAAAGCCCTCAACTTTGAACTGTAGCTCCAAAGTAAACGGAATTGACTACATTTGTTTAGACGAAAAATAATTACGTTCTTTGCTAGAAATAAAACTAAGCATTAACCAACTCGTCTATTGTGCTTAAAAATTGAAAACTTGCTAAATTTTTAAGACCTAAGACATTGAGTATATAACCCATATAGAGGAGCCACCGGCGAGCTTTACCATATTGAGGGGCAGATGGCGCTGAAATAAATTCGTCTGGTACGCAATATTCAGGACTGGCAGTACGATTTAGTTACATGTGCGAGTTCCGAGGCTCATGTCTATCATACAAATGCCATTATATCATAGTAGTTGTCTCTGAATATTGCGTACCAGACGAATTTATTTCAGCGCCATCTACCCCTCAATATGATAAAGCTCGCCGGTGGCTCCTCTATATGGGTTATTTACTCAATGCCTAAGAGTAGATTTTATTCTTTCTTGCGAAACTAAAACTTCTTATAATTTTCCCGAGTGAAAAAAATATTAAGAAACTTTTATTCAGATCCGCTTGCACAGCGGGAAAGAATTTAATCTTTAATGCAATAGAACTGTTGCAATTTAATGCAGCCCTGTGCACAATTTTTAACCTCTATTTGAATTAAATTTTGTACATTAAATATAGGTAAATAGGGAGGTATTACAGAGGCGAGACCCTTCTAATTGGGATTTTAAAAAGTTATTTTCAACTCTTCAGTGTTCATTGAAATCTCCTTTGAACGTTCAGTCAAGTCTTGCATTGATCATTTTGGGTCATGTGATTATTTTTTAGGTGTGGATGACAAACAAACCATTGCTTATCACGGTTTTTGCCTCATACAGAGATGAACATTGCGTCGAACATTGCGGCTCAACAACCCAACTCAACTTCAGTTTTACTATACTACAATCTGTTTCAGGGTTGCGAACAGAAATTGTTACGCGATGACAAACCTCCACACTGCAATAATTTCAAACTCAATTATCATTAGTGTTGCCGCCGAGACGAGAGATTCTCCTCTCGTCTTGACATCTCTCGACGAGACGAGAGAGATATTTTCTTTCGAATAAAAGCTCGAGGCGAGAAAAAAAGTTTTTACCATCTGTTCGTATTGACTAATTATAGAGCTAAGCTGATATTTATGTACTGTTTTTTTTTAAATAAAAGGTATGCAAAAATTGTCATATATTCCTTTCTTGACAACATGTACTCTGGCTTACCTTTCGTTTACTTAAAATCAGATGAAGAGAATCCAAATGTGTAATTCAATTGTACTGTTACTGTTTATGCTGACTAACGTACTGAACATTTTTTTTTCGGAAATTTTCTTTTCTAGCTTTTGGAGTGAATTTTTGTTATTTAGAAAGCTGTTGATTTAAAAAAAAATGTTTTTGGACGATTCTATAGAGAGCTAAAATTCTGAAAATTAAATAATTTTGTTGCGGAAATTAGTTTGTTTTTTATTCTGAAAAATATGGAAAATTCAGATGTAAAATCTGCTAGTTAAAAACAGTTTAAAAGTATTGTGCGTTTATTTCAAAAAAACATAGAAATTTTTTGCAAAAACATGTTTTTCCCTGAAAAATTAGGAAAATGAAGATTAAAAGAAAGTTATTTTTAAAAAACGTTTTGTGAAAAACACATTTCTGCAAGGAAAATCTTTGGTTTCCAGAATCTGGAAATTCCATAGAGATCTATAAAACCCAAGTATTTTAAATAATAGATTTATTGCTTTATTTTTAAGGATTTACATTATTGGCAAAACACAAAATAATCATTTATCAACGAACACTTGGGATTTTAGGTACAGTTTTAAACAAATAAAGCGATGCAAACACTCTCCACAGCTTTTATTTCATCGGCATTAATGAGGTATTTTAGTACATGTATTTTATTTACTTTTTATAGCTAATATAACACGAGACACGAGAAAAGACGAGAGAACGGCTCTCTCGAGCGATAGAAGAGTCCCATCGTCGAGACGAGGAACCCATTTTATCTCGCATAATGAGACGAGACGAGAAAAGGCCTTCTCTCATCTCGTCTCGTCTCACGGCAACACTAATTATCATAAAAGGGTTGCCTATCCATTTAATGGTTACCTACCTGTAAAAGCTGCGCCTCCCCTTCATCCAATCGAATTGTAATAGCTCGCCCGATAGACGTTGCCAAATGCGCAACGGTTACCACAACTGCCAACGACAACGCTATCGTCCTTGACAACGGCAACATTGTGTGGATAGCCAACAGAAGGGCGAAAAGTGGCAGCGGCGCGTGACGACCAGCCAACAGCAGCATTGCTGAAAAGGAAGTGGAGTAATAAAATTTCTAAAGAAGAAGAAAAAAGAATCGAGCAAATACTGCAAAGCAACACTGAAAGCATTGTATAGATTACCTCAGTGTTGCCGGATTTGAAGGTTTTCCTTCAATATAAATGGTTTTGAACAAAAATTTTGACTATTAATTTTTAATTATTAATTAAAGCAATAATCTATAATCTTTGGATTAAAGGTTTTTATCTGAATTTGAAGGATTTTGACTATTGTGAGACAAAGTTATATATTTTGCGAATATTCCAATAATTTTGCGAAACTTATGTCGGTAAATTTAAATATATATACTTTTTGTTTTTATAATTTATGATTTAAGTTATAAATCTTTTATTTGTTTGGGTTTTCTTCCATTTTTATTTAAAAAATTTGTTCATTCGCTTACCCGTTACCGTTTTGAAGGATATGAAGGGTTTTTGTCAATTAATTAAAGAAAAGTCGTTAGAAAAGTCTGGTAGCACTGGATTACCTTTAGATACACGGTTGTTTAGCTTAAGCTCTTTAAGGACTGACAGGGACAAAGAAAGTCCAACTCTTTCCAATAAATTGGCTAAGAAGGAATAAGAGCAAAGACTGGTCGGCCCTAAAGCCTCTCTTAACTCCTCAAAATTTGAATTAATGACAACTTACACTGAGATTCATGAATAATTGCGCAGCTAAAATGTTTTCATGAGAACACTGCAACGTCGGTTTCGGTTTTTTATGCCTGATCCACAGTTTCGATTCTTGCCGTTCACTTCTATTTCCTTCTTTCTCTAATAGAAGAAGATGGAAGTATAAATTGTATCTTTATCTCTTTCTATTAGAGAAAGAGGGAAATAGAAGTGAGCGGTAAGAAGTGAAAGTGCGGATCCGGCCTTATACTTCCTTATCTTGTGTCGTTTACTTCTACTCGGCACTCCTTGATATAATTTTATAAGGTGAACTGATATCTGTCTATCTTTCTCTAATATTCAGTTTATTGTGTGAGAAATAACAATTTCCGTTAAACGCCTGCCAATATCTTGGATTTTTAATCTATTATGTGGGCAATGAAGATAGCGGGTAGGGTGTTCGCGCGGTAGATAGTTTTTGGTCGTCGTGCCAAAAACGGCCGACGACAAACGCAATTCAACACTGTTGACATTTGAACGTCACTTGTCGTTAACGGCTTCCGTGAAACGGCGCAAATTCACGGATGGTTAACATAGGAATTTTGACGTACGTAGAACGTGCGCGATTATGTTTTAGCGAGCTTCCATTTAATTCCGCGCCATTTGGCTAGCGCTGGCTGCACAGGTCACAACAGTGTTGAGCGAAACCAGAGACAGATGAAAGAAGATTCATCAGTCTCTGGCGGAACCAATTTATTTGACATAGGGGAAGATGGGGTAATAGGTAATAGAAAATATTTTTTTGCTACTCTTGCATTTTGTCTTTTGTCATTTGAAATATCTGAAAAAAAATTTGAAATTCTTCTACTACAATATTAATAAAGTTGTAGCACTTTTGTGCTCTTTTTAAATATATTTTTCAGCAAACCATTTCAGAAAATATTTTCTTATGTCTGAAGGAAACAATTTATTTTCAGTTTTAGTACTTAAGTTTGTTGTCAAATGTAAGGCTTTCTATGTATTGTTTTAAATTTTGTCTGTCATAAACAAGTAGGTCAGAATGGAAAGGTTTCTTATTACCCTTTCGTTTTGACTATCGTGGGGTAATAAAAAACATCGTAATCGGGCAATAAGAAATATATAATTTTTGGTTGCATATTCATTTGAGTACTTAGTGAAGTTGCCTTTAAATTTGACAAAAGTGACCTATGTAAAACTTTAGAAACGGCAAGTTGCAAAAATATTAAATGACATCTAACTCCAATAGTCCACAGTAAACCGGTCTATTTTTTAAGTGATTAATAACTGGCAAAATTTTTGTACATAGCTTTATTTGGCCGAGACGCCTAACTTTTAATTGAATCCTATCCAAAATGGAGAAAAAAACCGCCTTGATTTGCGCTATTATCCTAAAAATGACGCGAATCTAGGGAAGTTTTTGTGACATTATTCATGTATCCAAGTGTACCTTCCCTTACCTGTGGTTGCCGCTGCGGTTATAATCAAACTTGAGATCAGTGCCCATGCTTCTGACTCCAAAATAATAGGAAATTGCGAAGCCAAAAGGATAGCAACCAACGTAAATGTTACGACGGACATAATTGTAATTGGAAGAATGCTTTTGTGGAGATCCTGCAATAAAAAGAATTATATTAAAATATTATATGGGTAAGGTTAGATCATTTTATTGCCTATAACTATTATATTTAAATTTTTTCAATAAGAAATCACGTTTTTAGAAGTGCACGCCATTTTACCATAATAACTTGGATCAAGTTTAATTTATTTTTCTTGCTAGCCTATATTTGCTTCCCTCAACAGTTTTAATGCTGTTAATATTTTCTTTGCATTTTTCTTTTTTAAAAGGAAGATGTGCATTGGTTAAACCAAGGCCAATAAAAAAGCAGGCAACGACCCTGAAAAAATCACATTGGGTCTTATGGGAGGTCAGACGTTTATCGGGGTCAAAGATTTTTTATGATATTTTCAAAATGGCACTACAGTTTTCTGCGAAATTTCAGTGAAATATTCTCAGACACCATCCCGATATTCCACCAAACTTTTGTAAGGATGCAAGATAATTAAAAGGTCAAGATTCTTAGATGTCAAGTAAGTCTTCAAGATTTAGCATCCCTTATTTTGAGTTCAAATTACCCGTCATGTACTGCATGCCAACTGTAATATTTGACATGTATTTGACTTTGTCATCTGTGTTTGTCATGGCATTTGCAGTGGCCTACCCAGGAATATGTCTTGGGGGGGCCCGAGGCCTCTTAGGGGGGCCCGAAGCCTCATGATGTCCAATTTTAAGCTATTTTTTGTGTTTTTTCATGAAAAATGTGGAAAATGTGTAAAAAAATCTAAGGCTTGGGGGGGGGCCGGGCCTGATTTTTTACAATAAAGTTCATTTAAAATCCAAAAATACCATCGTGAATCCTATTAAATTACACTATAAAAAAATTATTTTTTGATATTGTAATTTTTGTAAACGCATGTAACTATATTAAGTTTTAAAACTCTGTCGAGTGCCGAATATAAACAAATAGATGTAGGTTATCCGATTACCTTCGCCTCATTCGCCTCTGTTTTAAATTTAATTTTTGTGTGAGCTAAACCTCATATCATAGTATTTGAGATAACTTTTTGACTTTAACTTATCAGCTGTTTACCATAACAAATAGCATAGGCCAACGAAAAAAAGTTGTTAAAAGTTGTCTCAAAAATAATGATATGGGTGTAATGAAGCGGCTCTGAAAAACTAAGGATTACTATACATTTAAAAAGAATATAGTGCGGACATCTCAAAACCGGCTTTTTTTTTAAAAAAAATCAAATATTCATGAACTGTCATTCCAACTTCAATATTTTAAAGACAACCAGCTATGTCGTGACGTGACCATCAAAAAAAAATCAGCCTCCGATGTGACGTCAACAAAGTGGAGGATTGTGGCCCGTCCGTTTTGATAGCCCTAGTTAAACATTACTTTGTGCAATTGAATTACTAAATCAGCAAGTTGCTCTGCCCCACCTTGTATGTCTTTGTAGGACAAACGTCAATTTTAAAAAAGCTCGTAAACTTTCCTATCTGCAGGTTTTCACAACCAGCTAACGTTGTCGGAAGTTGTAAAACTTTGAATAGAAAAGCTTTTAAATAAACTGAGACTTTTTATAATTCGTTATAAAAGACGTTGTAAACTTTTATTTCAAAGTTGCAAGGAATTGATTTAAATGCAACAAAAGGCATGATCCTTTTATATAATTTTAGCTCAATTGCTGAGCTTTTTGCAAATGTTTTTTTTGTACTAGTTTTTGAAGAAAGTTAAACGGCAATCGTCATTACCAAAACCACAGTGTATTAAGTTATCTACTTCGTTCAAAAGAAGTTGTAATTTTTTCCATCCAAACTTACTTGTCTTCGGTCTTTTGAAGTGTTTAATATTTCCTTATCATTAATTAATACTGCACATTTACTATACTTCATTCCCCTCATGAAATGCTTTAGTGACTACTTAAGAAGATTTATTAGGCTTTCAAAATGCGCCAATAAAAATTATCAAGTTTAAAACATTCCTAGGTATTTGTTTTTTATCAATCATTGTAATCATTAAATAGTAGTTTACACCACTAGTCGCTAAAATAGTGATTTTTTTCGAGAACCGTTTTAAAGCACACGAGTGTGGCAAGGGATTTAAAACCACGAGTAAGAACAATCAGTTTCGCCACGGGTTGTAGGCATTTTTTTTCATCCCTTCATTAAGAAACACACAAAAAAACAAAAATAATAAATTGGTAAAAAAATTTTTTTAAGTCACAAGCATTTATAAAATGCACTAAAAATTTAAAAATAATTTTCTAACATTCTAATATTATCATAATAATAAAATTCTAATATTATCATAATAATAAAAGCGATGGCCGACTGATGGAAATTTTGACGATGTTAGCACGATAAGATATCAGTATCAATTAAATATCACTATTTGCAAAAATCAATCTAGCAGAAAAATGCAGAGGTACCAAACCCACCCAACCCGACCCAAGATACCCCAGCATTTCTCTGACATAGGTATGGCAATAGAGGTGGGAGGATATTTTTTTCTTATTATTGTATTGTCATCGGATCACTATATGTATACCAAATTTCATCCAAATCGGATAACGGGATGTGTATCAAAAACAAATTTTTCTATGGAAGGGGGTGGGGGTAGGGGTGGGAGGATATTTTTTTCTTATTGTTGTATTATCATCGGGCCACTATGTGTATACCAAATTTTATCCAAATCGGATAACGGGAAGTGTGTCAAAAACACATTTTTCTACAGAAGGGGGTGGGGGTAGGGGTGGGAGGATATTTTTTTCTTATTGTTGTATTGTCATGGGACCACTATGTGTGTACCAAATTTCATCCAAATGGGATAATGGGAAGTGTGCCAAAAACGCTTCACAAGATTTGATAGATAGTTAGTTAGATAGTTGGTTAGATAGTTAGTTAGATAGTTAGATAGTTAGACAGAACATCTGAAGTTAAATAAAAGCTGATAAAAATACCCAAAAAGAGTGTTAATTTCAGGTCTATCTATCTATTTAGCCTTATTCAATCCATCTTCCCCAATATTCTTTTCTTTTTCTCTGTCTGTCGCCGTGTTCATCCATCTAGTTTCCCCGTGTTTCTTCAAATCGTCCGCTCATCTCATTTGGGGTATTCCCCTACTTCTTTTATTTTCCCAAGGTCTCCAGTTTACAATACATTTGTTCCATCGATCGTCTTTATGTTTATTTTAATTTTGCTACTTCTCCTCTGACATCCCTTACTTTTGTTTTATTTCTTATCCATTCATTCCTTTTTTTTTATCTGTTAGCTTTACATGTAACATTTGTCTTTACATTGATCTTTGGGCTTTTTTTACCTTATCCATGTTTGATTTTGTAAATGTCCAGGTCTGGGATCCAGGTAAGTACAGGAAGGATACATTGTATATCCTTTCGTTTTGAGGTACTGATGATATTTTTTATTCCTTAATATGTAGCCTAATTTATCGAATGCTGCCCAGGCCATTCTTACTCGTCTCTTGATTTCAGCTGTTTGGTTTTCTTTTTTTAGTTTAATAATTTGTCCCAGGTATATTTCACTACTTTATTCTTATTCTGACCGTAATATCTTCATCTGTGTTTGTTAGGATTTTAGTTTTAGTGTAGTTCATACTGCCTATATTTTTAGCTGCTGTATCCAGTTCTTCCAGCATTTTTTTCAGTTCTTCTTCTTGTCTGTTATTAGGGCGATATCATCAGCATATCTTAGGTGGTTCAAGAATTGTCCGTTTACTATGATGCCTATTTTTTTCCAATCTTAGCTTTTAAAAACATCTTCTAGGGCCTGGTTAAATAATTTAGGGGATATTGTGTCACCCTGTCTGACACCTATTTTTATGGATTGGCTTGGTTCCTTCAATCTAATTTGAGGTAGTGCATGTTAACTGAAAAGTCAACAAACAACAAAGATAGTAGGGACTAATATCCACGTATTTTGATGTAACGTACGTTTTTGTCAAGGGCGCATGTGTAGTGCCATTGCATACGATAAATTTGTATTACACGCTGTGTATCGTTACACCAGCTAGCGAACGTAGAAGCGTAACCACAGATCAAAAAAAGTTATGCAAGTTCGTTCGAATTTCCACCTAATTTGATACTAAGGGTTAGTTTTGATCATTCTAACCCTATTTTTTTAATGTTTTTATGAATTTAATTTTAATATTTTAAACTTGAGATTCCTTTTTGGTGTCCTGTAGTGAAAAAAAATTACTAAAATAGAAACAAACCGAGCCCAAAATTAACTTTTTAGTAAACGATGATAATTGGTATAACAATTACAAATTCTTTGGTTATAAGTGGATATGCTTTAACTCTTGCTAAAACTCTATTTTCTATTTATTCAAATGTTTTTTGCCAAAGGGATAAAAAACCAATCTATTAAATTTTAAACCCGTAATAAATTATTTAGATGATAATTGAGACAGCTAAACGTAAAGCGGACCTTCCTAAGCTGTTGACCAATATCCATCCATAAAATTGACCATAAAATTTGAACTAGAGTGCTCTCGGGGGGAAAATTTTAAAGCCAATAAAAGTGATTTATAAACCTGCAAAAACGAGTAGATATAGGTACTATGCCAGTTTGTAGGCTCTATATTTCCCACAGAAAAATCCTTAAGTTACGTCAATCTACCTTTATCAGATTATTCAACAAACTTTAAATAAATCAAAAAGAATGAAAAAATAAATGAAACCTATTTATTCATTCAACGAGTGAAATAACAGCGAACCAAGGAAACTAAGTCCATGGTGAGTAAAAAAGGTCCACCTCTCTATAAGGAAGAAAGACATTTCGTTACAATAAGTATTTGACAAATTTTAGAAAAGAGTTTAGAATGATACATAGATCCCTAATTTGCTACGAAAAATTATTAAAATAGTATATTTTATCATGACTACATTTAAAATCAAGTTTTCTAATTTCCGATTTGAATTTGCCGCTAAAACGTTCATTTCTAGCATGGCGTTGCAATGACGTATAGCACAGTAAACTCGCGGACAGATACACGACATTAAAGTGTTTATTTGTTTTTGGTCTGTGTTTTTACTGTTTTTTATGTAAAAAAATGTCCTATAAGTGGTATGTAGTGCCTCAGTGTTCGAAGACCAGCATGAAGACACCTGAAAAACTATTTATTTAAGTGCCTACAGCAGTAAAAGAACGGAAAAAATGGCTAGAACTTGTACGAAGAGACCCTAGGGCCTTATCTAATACATCTTCACTTTACATTTGTGAAGATCACTTTGATGTGAGTATAACTAAATTGTTTCTATTAATTTTTCTCACGTTGTCTATAATATATATAACTATTTCGTAAATGACGATGAAATTTTTGAGGTTATGTTTATTACAAGGGGTGAACAACTATAATAGGCAGAAAGGTGTACAAATTTTTAGGTGGTGCTAGGCAGTTATTAGGCAGGACTAGGGAGTACCTCTAAATGCAGGATTAGGCAGTGAACATGCAGGCTAAATGTAGGACTGAGCAGTGCCTATGCAAGACTAGGCAGTGCATATTTGTTATGAAGGGTCATAAGAATTCTTTGAAACAAAATGTATTTAGAAAATTTTGTTTTTAAAAATAATAATGATTGGGTATTTAATTGAATCTATTGTAAGTCGCATATTAAACAAAAAAACGAAACATATAACCTAACCTCAAAATCTAAATGAGTAAAAGTAGGCGAAGAATATCGTAAAAAAACTTTCAGTTATATACAAAACAACTCATCGAACACTTACATCAACATTTTAACGTTTTTAAATTCCGCAGAACAAAAATCACTGTTGTTGGCAAAGAAGCCTGCCACCATAAAGGAATTCAGCATTGGCAAGTTGGAGCTATCGGCTTTGGAGAATCCGTTTTCCATTGAAAATATTTTTATAAGCAAAACACAAAATAAAATCTAATTTAGGACGATAATTCGCACTTTAAACCAGAGCAAACATTATTATCCATAAGAAAAAAACACAGAAAATAGGTTCTTTCGAGGCGTTTACTGTTTTGTGACGTCACTCGCAGCTGCTTGGTAGACCGCCTGTTTTGATTCACGTGGCTAATTGTTTTAATTCAATGAATTTATTTAATTAAAATAACTATGAATTTGAGAAAAAATTAAACAAAAAAGTTTGTTTTTAGCATTTCCAAGACCTAAAGAGATATCTAAAAATAAATATATATTTATTTTTACTACTATCAAACACCCTATTCAACCAGATCATGCTATGACCGTCTCCACGGCCGGCGTCGGTTCGAAACCGCAACCAATCAGTTAAAACCGGTTAAAATCCTTTCTTTCTCATGCGTGCCCACGCACGCGTCACATGACTGTCATAAGATTTTATATTGAGATCATGTGACGCGTAAGCGGGCACCCACGAGAAAGTCGTAGGTGGAAATAGGGTGAAACAAAGTATAAAAAGGAACTTCAAAGGGGTAAAGTCAACCACGAACACCGGTGTTTCGGAAAAAGGCATTTCCATCCATAGCATGGCTTGCCTGACTACATTAAATCAAACTGACTACAAGATACAAGGTAAATCAAAAAGAATAAAAAAATTATTGAAACCTATTTGAATAAGCATGCGATGTGTTGCCTGCAAAAATATAAGTTGACCTTGAATATCGAGAGTATACGCAGGTGTAGTCCAGGAGCCGACGCGAAGCCAGCCGAGGAACCAGGGATAATAACCCAGGAGCCTGCTATAAGTGCTATATAGTCGGAACCAGGATGGCGCCAGCATAAATTTCCTACAGTCAACGTACGACGACCACGACTGTTGCTCTGAAAAGAAAAGAAGTCTATCGTCTATAACCAAGTTCTGCTGGGCCGATAGCTATGTTAGATAGATGCAAGTCCAACATGTAGCAGGACCACCTTTCGGAAGGGGTGTAAAAGCGTGGGTCCACTGTGTATACTTGCTACGCAGTATAAAAATCCCTGCCCTCGACAAAGAGCTCTCAGGCAAAATAAAGTCCTCTTAGAGAAAGAAAACTTGCATCCTAAGGGGCACGTGCATCTGTTTGATATATGATGTACGAACAAATCGGGGTTTGCGAAAAGGGCGCGCCGTGTGCCTAGACGCTAGACCAAAAATGGTCTCCTCACCAATACTACTACTACTATTTATTTTTTAATAAGTCAAACGACAGCGAACCAAGTTTTCATCCCGCCATAATCTTATGGAAAACATCCACCGGTCTATACGGAAGAAAACAATTTCGTCACAGTTCCACCAGACCATGCTGTCGCGTTTCGGAACCGAAAACAATGAGCTAACAACGTATAAATGGAGGACCTATTTTTTTATTCTTTTTGATTTTTCTTGTATTTTGTAGTCAATTTGATTTACTGTAGTCAGGCAAACCACGCTAAAGATGGAAATGCCTTTTTTCGAAACACCGCACCGGTGTCCGTGGTGGATTTTACCCTTTTGAAGTAGCCTTTTATACTTTGTTAAATTTTAGTTAGCCAATTAAGCTACAATCTTATCCTTATTTCACAATAATATCCAAACACAGCACTCTACTGAGAAGTTGGAAACTTTAAAAAAGTACGTTTTTTGATCCTTTAGATCAAATTTTTTACACACTGCCGCTGGCGTTGTATACACGATCAAATCAATTATAAAATTTGTTTTAATAATATCATAGAAAAATACATAGTAAAAGTACTGTAAATATCAAGTTGTGACGGTGAAAACCTTTGTTCAGCAGCGTAGCATGCCTTAAGGGGCGGGGGGGTCAAACGCTGAAAAGGGCGCCCATAAAAAAATTTGCGATAAAAAAAAAGGTCATCATGTCTTTAGTTTACTCTCTTTTTTGTTTTTCTTTGCCGCCCTCTCGATTTGCCTTTGCCGGCCGTGCTACTTAATAAAGCTTAGGGCACCCATGAGGCGTCCGTACCATCGGGGTGAAGGAAAGGGGGCGACGAACCCCCCCCCTCCACGCTACGCCGCTGCCTTTGTTGCTTATATAGGACATAAGTCACTAAGACGGACTCTGCTTTTTCTCACGCATTTCTTTTGTATAACTAATATTTACACCAGATAAAGAGAGAGAGATATCAAAACTCAAAAACCTGTTACTAATTATCCGTTTGTTTATTTAAGTACCACTTTATTTAAATTAAAGTGCCAGAGCCAGCACATTTCCTTCTTGACTACGTGCATTAAACTGAGTTTAGATAGAATTTCCAGTACATCCTAATCACAGAGCCATTTTCTAAACTTTACCAATCCGCTAGGTTCATGAAACAATTATGAAACTTTAAAGACAATTTGCTGGCTTCCTATTATCTCAATCCCGTATTCATTTCCATATTTTCTGTGTGCTTAAGCTCCATTTACACATTAATTACAATTTGCTACTGTTTATTCAAAAAAATTATAAAAATGTTTACATTCCCATGGAATATTTTTGCGTAGGTATTGATGTATCTATAAAACCAACGACATTGTAAATTTTAACTAAAACAAGATTTGTTGAAAAAAATGTAGTCTATCAAACTTTAAAAACCGCTTTTTAATATTTGATGTATTTTCTCAGAAGATAAATTTTAATACAATTGCCTGCAGATATGGTTTAGATCGATCATTACTTTCTCTCAAAGTGTTATGAAGTTAGTTGTTTCGGCGAATTTGTAAATTAACGTTATGTAAGTTTAATGAGGTTACATCCTTAATTACTGCATCGCAATTTGGTTTTTACTTTTAGCTTGTGCATAATCAACAATTAGAAAAAAAAACTAAAAGGAAATACAGATTTTGATGCTTGTGAAATGGTGTTTACTAAATCACGTTAACTTGCTGAAGAAGTTGCGATTGTCTCCTTTATTTTGCAATGACACTCCTGTTCTTTGTACAGTTAAAACAATACCTGTAAAAATTTCCGAATACACCATTATGCGTTATTGAAAACACAGAAAAGTAATGTTTATTGTTTTAACAAGTCGAAGCCGGCCAAACACAATAAAAATTCGTTTAAACTGACCGTGTTTTACTGCTGTATACAGACCTATTTGTTTATAGATACATTGAAACCAAAAAAAATAATAATATTGCTACATAAACCTAATAGCATCAATATTAAGAAAAATTAACAAGAAGTGATACAATTATAGCCCTGGAAACGGAAAATTCCAACTCGCGGAGGGTAATTTGCAAATGCGCATGCGTCAGTTTGGACACGTAAGAGGGACAGCTGTCTGAACGTTATTTTTGTGTGTTTATATTTTGCATTTATATACCTCTCAAATTTGGAGACCTAAAAACCGCAAAATTGCCTAAGGAAAACTGCAAATTTAATACGCACTTTGATCAGTTTTAATCAAATCAACTAATATTTTGACAAAATAATAGTTATGTATAACAATAAATTTTGATAAAACTACTAAAACTAACGCATGCACCGATTAAATTTAGATAAAACTACTAAAACTAACGCATGCACCGATCTTGTTTAGGTTAGCATGCTAAAGAAGGGTTTGAGAGAGATGAGAGATCCAAAACAAATCTTTACTACGCGGAATTCAGCCTATAAGAAGGTGCTTGTCATATTTAGTCGCCCTTGGAGTGGAACGATTTGAGAGAAAGAGCGTTCCTTTATTCTATCTGTATGCTCCATACGCTCCGTTTCCCCTATAAGCCGTGCGTTTATTCTTAATCGAGCAAATCAAGCATATTTTTAGCATTTTGTTTATTCATGTAGCGAGCGAAAAGTGTTGCTCTTTTCTCTCCGACCTTTTTGACCGAGCGTTCGGAGCTCTTGCCAGCGCCCTCTGAATTTTGGCGACCGCTAAAAAGGGCGCCTCTGAAAACTGAAAAAAAATCTTGCGACCAAAAAAAAAAAAGGTCATCATGTGTGAGGGGGCGGGCGACAGGTCACAACATCATGTGTGAGGGGACCGACTATTTACACCAGACTAATTATCTATCTAAAGTATTTAATAAACATTTAGATATCAAAACTCAAAATCGGTTACTTATTAGCCGCTTGTCCCACTTTAATTAAATTAAAGTACCAGCGCCAGCACGTCTTCTATGTTTTTGGCTACGTGCGTTGAACTGAGTTTAGATAGAATTTTCAGTGCATCGTAATCACAGAACCATTTTCTAAACTTTAACAATCCGCTTTCATGAAACCATTATAAAACTTTAAAGACAATTTAGTAACTTCCTATTATCTCAATCCCGTATTCGTTTCCATATTTTCTGTGTGCTTAAGCTCCATTTACACACTTATTAAAATTTGCTATTATTTCTTCAAAATCATGATAAAAAGGTTTGCCATAGAATATTTTTGCGTAGATATTCTGTAAAAGATTTGTTGAAAAAATGTAGTCTATCAAATTTTGAAAACCGCTTTTTAATATTTTTGTAATTTCTCAGAAAATAAATTTTAATAAAATCGCCTGCAGATATCGTTTTGATCGATCATGACTTTCTCTCAAAATTTCATTAAAATTAATTTAGTTATTTCGGCGAATTTGTAAATTTACGGTGATATACTTTTCGATTAAAAGTTTAATGAGGTCACATCCTAAATTACTGCATCGCAATATGGTTTTTACTTTTAGCTTGTGCATAATGAACAATTAAAAAAAAACTAAAAGGAAATAGAGATTTTGTTGCTTATAAAACGGTACGATTGTGTCCTTTATTTTCCAAAGACACGTGTTCTTTGTACAGTTAAAACAATTCCTGTATCAATTTCCGAATACACCATTTGGAATAAATAAAAACACAGAAAAGTAATGTTTGTTATTTTAATAAGCTTCGACTTATACAGACACAATAAAAATACGATCACACTGTACTGCTGTACACAGACCTATTTGTTTATAGATACATTGAAACCAAAAAAAATAATATTGCTACATAAACCTAATAGCATCAGTACTGAAAAAAATATAAAAAAGTGATACAAACATAGCTTGCACTGGAAACGGAAAATTCTAACTCGCGGAGGATACTTTGCAGATGCGCAGCTGTCTGAACGTTATTTTTGTTTGTTTAGATTTTACATTTGTACAAACGTCCGTTATTGCTCTCAAACCCCGCTAAATTGCCTAAGGAAAACTGTAAATTTAATCCGCAATTTGATCAGTTATAATCAAATCATCTAGTATTCTGACAAAATAATAGTTATGTATAACAATAAATTTTGAGATGGATTATGTTCCAAAACTACTAAAACTAACGCATGCGCGACCGATCTTCTTTAGGTTAGTATACTAAACAAGGGATTGAGAGAGATGCAAACATTCCGCGGCATCCTAAGATAAGTTCAAAACGAATCTTTACTACGCAGTATTCAGTCTATAGGCAGGTGCTTGTAGCATTTAATCCGTTTCTTCCTTAAGTCGTTCGTTTCTCACCGGCCTTTTTGACCGAGTGTTTGGGATTTTTGCCAGGGCCCTCTGAATCTTAAGACGGTTAAAACAAAAGGCGAGGTTAAAACCGATTCAAAAATACAATTTTTGTGATTTTATTTATATTTTTGAAAAGACAGTGCTTTTTATTTGTGTTCCGGTGCAAAAATACATACATACATTCATACAATTCTTCATGAATAGATTTTAATTTTTTTGTGAAAGAGAATGCCTATTGTACAATTATATGAAGTTCTACCAAATGGAGAAACCTTTACCCATTTCGTTTATTATTTCAAGCTCTATTTGCTCGATGATCAGCTGATCCCGCGATCGACGAAACGAATGCTCTTAAAGATGCAATGCTGTCGATAAATTCTAAAAGGCATACCTGCAATGGGTTGCGTTTTCGTCTTTGTTGCTTGTTTAAAAGAAATACTCTTCTTCTCTTTTATTCCCTGTCTATCATTCACGTGAATATACATATCCATTAAATACCTGATATTATCCTACTAAATATTTCCACCAGACCAATAATCTAACTAAAGTATTTAATAAACATTTAGATATCAAAACTCAAAATCGGTTACTTATTAGCCGCTTATTTATTTGAGCGCCACTTTATTTAAATTAAAGTGCCAGAGCTAGCTCGTTTTCTATTTTCTTGGTTACGTGCATTAAACTGAGTTTACATAGAATTTCCAGTGCATCCTAATCACAGAGCCATTTTCTAAACTTTAACAATCCGCTAGGTTCATGAAACCTTATGAAACTTTAAAAACAATTTAGTAACTTCCTAATATCTCAATCCTGTATTCATTTCCATATTTTCTGTGTGATGAAAGTCCATTTACACAATTATTACAATTTGCTACTTTTTTATCAAAGGATTGATAAAAATGTTTGAATTGCCATAGAATCTTGAGCAGGTATTCGGATGTATCTAGAGAACCAAAAATATTTAAAACTTTAACTATAACAAAATTTGTTGAAAAAATGTGTTCTATCAAACTGTAAAAACCGTTTTTTGATATTTGATGTGTTGTCACAGGCGAGAATAGTTTTCATAAAATTTCCTGCAGATATCGTTTGGATCGATCTTTACTCCCTCTCAAAATTCCATTAAAATTTATTTGGACTTGCCTGCAGACATCGTTTAGTTCTATCATTATTATCTCTCAAAACTTCATGAAAATGCATTTCGTTGTTTCGGCGAGTAATAAGTAAGAATAAATAAGAAAATAACAGTTAGGTATATCTAACATTACAGACAGAGAAGAGTGGAAAATATTGAGAGAGGCCTATGTCAAAAAATGGATTAAAGTAGTCTAAATAGATAGATAGATGGAGTTTTTCCAAAACTACTAAAACTAACGCATATATAGCCGATATTGGTTAGGTTAGTATACTCAGGGAGAGTTTGAGAGAGATGCAAACCATACGCGGCATCCTGACATGAGTATAAAACGAATCGTATTTAATCGGAGCGACATGGTTTGACAGAGATGAAAGATAATGTTTTAAAGTACGTTATAAAAAGAATGTACTTTGCCCTATATTATTTGTTATATCGTTGTTTATCGCCTGCAGTGAGTTGTAGTTTTATCTTCGTTGCTTATTCAAAGGACATACGTCACATAACATAGGAGACTGGATCTGGTCTCAGCATCTTATCTCTCGTTTCCTTTGTAGGTATACCTAACATTTATCCACCTAATATTTGCAATATAATAATAGCACAAAGTATAGTGTACTTTGTGATAATAGTCTAACTAAAGTATTTAATAAACATTTAGATATCAAAACTCAAAATCTAATTTGCTGCTTGTTTATTTGATTGCCAGTTTATTTAAATTAAAGTGCCAGATAGATACATAGAATTACCACTGCATTCTTATGAAAGAGCCATTTTCTAAACTTTAGCAATCCGCTAGCTTCATGAAACCATGATGAAACTTTAAAGACAATTTGGCTTTCTATTATCTCAATCCCGAAATATTTTTATAGTTTCTGTGTGCTTAAGCTCCATTTACACAATTATTACAATTTGCTACTTTTTCTTCAAAGAAATGATAAAAATGTTTTAATTGCAATAGAATCTTGAGTAGGTATTCTAAAGTGTCTAGAAACCAAAGATATGGCCAATTCTAACTATAGCAAGATTTGTTAAAAAATAATTGTTCCACCAAACTGCTTTTTGATATTTGTTGTGTTTTCTCGGGATTGATTAATTTTCATAAAACTGCAGATATCGTTTACATCGATAAATATTTTCTCTGAAAATTTCATTAAACATGATTTGGTTATTTCGGCGATTTCGTAATACAGAGGGATAAAAAGAAGAGATCATCAGATTGCTTAGAAACAGCCCAGTCTCATTTTTAGTGTCATCTCCAGTTTTTTGGTGTTTTTATTATGGACGAACAAAATATGCTTCTTTATTACTAAAAAATACTAATTGTAGCCAAAATACCGGTTAAATGAAATCGAAAACTAAAACAATCATTGTCATGACTTACTAGGTATTTATTAAGGTTAAAAACCTATATATGTTTAACAGGTTGAGTGCCCACGTCCAGTATGCGGTCTCTAAGCAGGGACCGCGTCCAGTTAACTCAGCGATGCCAGACGTACCATAATTATGGAATTGTACCATAATTTTTACCTTAAATTTTATTATTTTTTAAACGTACCATAATCAATAATTTTACCATAATTTTGATCAATTCATTTGGCTCAACAACTACTAAGCAAATGATCAAATCCTATTTCCGACCTTGAAACTAAATACTAATATTCTTTTAAGTAATATGCTTATAAATAAACATATGTTGCCTTTCGTGGCAACACTGCTGGTTTGTTACATACATTTACAAATGGTAAGCCTGTCATGCAAAAGTTCGGGGAATACCCAGTAATTATTTTGTTTATTGCTTTGCTTTTGTTTCTGCCTTTCTGTTGTGGTTTTCGGTCATGTAACTTTAAAATTTTGATAGAATCTGTGTCGGTTCGGCACTGTATACGTCCAGTATACGGTCTCTAAGCAGGGACCGCGCCCAGTTAACTCAGCGATGCCAGACGTACCATAATTATGGAATTGTACCATAATTTCATCATTTTTTAAACGTACCATAATCAATAATTTTACCATAATTTCGATCAATTCATTTTGCTCAACAACTACTAAGCAAATGATCAAATCCTATTTCCGACCTTGAAACTAAATACTAATATTCTTTTAAGTAATATGCTTATAAATAAACATATGTTGCCTTTCGTGGCAACACTGCTGGTTTGTTACATACATTTACAAATGGTAAGCCTGTCATGCAAAAGTTCGGGGAATGCCCAGTAATTATTTTGGTTATTGCTTTGCTTTTGTTTCTGCCTTTCTGTTGTGGTTTTCGGTCATGTACCTTTAAAATTTTGATAGAATCTGTGTCGGTTCGGCACTGTATACGTCCAGTATACGGTCTCTAAGCAGGGACCGCGCCCAGTTAACTCAGCGATGCCAGACGTACCATAATTATGGAATTGTACCATAATTTTATCATTTTTTAAACGTACCATAATCAATAATTTTACCATAATTTCGATCAATTCATTTTGCTCAACAACTACTAAGCAAATGATCAAATCCTATTTCCGACTTTGAAACTAAATACTAATATTATTTTAAGTAATATGCTTATAAATAAACATATGTTGCCTTTCGTGGCAACACTGCTGGTTTGTTACATACATTTACAAATGGTAAGCCTGTCATGCAAAAGTTCGGGGAATACCCAGTAATTATTTTGGTTATTGCTTTGCTTTTGTTTCTGCCTTTCTGTTGTGATTTTCGGCCATGTAACTTTAAAATTTTGATAGAATCTGTGTCAGTGGTTGTTGTAATTTGACGTTTTGTTAAATTTTTAATGTCATGGCGGCAAGTTCGTCGCAAAATGCATTCTCAACAATTTGTACTATAATTTTCCCTAAAATTCGATAATTCTGGCATCGCTGTGCAATAATTTTATATTTGACATCTGGCATCGCTGAGTTAACTGAACGTGAA
Source organism: Aspidapion aeneum (assembly GCA_963576565.1). NCBI lineage: Eukaryota > Metazoa > Arthropoda > Insecta > Coleoptera > Brentidae > Aspidapion > Aspidapion aeneum. The sequence goes on from OY755045.1 coordinate 34,301,208, forward strand.
TTCAGTTATTTTCGTGAGTCAGAAATCAGAAAGCAAGGCAGATATAGAATGGACTCATAGCACAGAATTTTTATCAAAGACCACAGTTTTTATTTATATCGGTCAAAATAGCCCAGGTATTTTTAAGGCACATAAACGACCCATTGTATTAACGTCCAGTTAATTGACGCGGTCCCCGGCTAGAGACCGCTTCGTCCAGTACACTGGACATGGGCACTCAACCTGTTAATATTCTGGTCCGAGTTCTGTTTGGCAGCACTGCTTTTTTTGCCGTTTGCGCTGTATATAATGGGATCCACAACGTCAAACGCATGGTGCAGTGATTTTTTATAACAAGAACTACATGTATCAATTTTATGGCTAAGAAATCCGTTTAGTTTGCTCTAGAAACAACAGAAAATTTTAACTCGCGGAAGATTATTTTTAAAAGCGCATGCGTATCGGAAGATTATTTTTAAAAGCGCAGGCGTATGTTTGCGGTACAAACAATAGGTGTGTGGGTGTCAGTCTTTTTATTTGTTTACCATTTGAATTTACCATTTTGAAAAGCTAAGGAAAGTCAAAAACTTTTAAAAATCTAGCTTTGACTTGTAAAGTCTCATACCTACTTGTGGTTCTAAATATTCCCGACCATACTTTTACAATAATTTTTGCAGCCAGGCACAGTAAAACAATTCCATACACAAATAAGTGGATCCAGGACGGATTTAATACCTTCTTAGCCCATTAGCACATTTAGAAAGAAAGAAGAACTACACGCTATATCAGCCTTAAAGACAGTTTCTTTATAAATATCTCAGAAACAGAAGTATATTGATGCAATTGATACGTTAAAAAGCATTTTTTCAATATTTTAAATTATAATGGAATACATGGAATATAATTAAAATTTTGTAAACCAACCTTAAGAACCCACACAAATGTTTCTGATGTACAAGTTTATAAAAGGATTAAGAGGTTGTGAAAATCTTTGAATGGCAATTGTACTGTTCTCTCCAATACCATGATACTTCCTAAAATTTAACATGCAAAGGGCACATAAATTCCTAATAGCGAATTTTTTTGAGAAAGTTTGTCGTCACTCGGGGTCTACTGACACTGTTTGGGTACTGTCAAAAAATTGCCAAAGTGCAGTGTCAAAAAAATACAAAAGTGCACTAGTGCAACACGAGCTCATAGAGCCCGTGGCGCAAAAACAGAGTTCAACACTAAGCTTGCAAGTTGCTCAAAAGAATACAAAAAATTGCACTAGTTTTCCCAATAGAATATGAAAATGGCACTAGTGGCGCACTAATATTACTCTTTTTTGCCAAAAAAGTTGGTATAAAATGTCATTATGCATACATCGCTCAGATGATTATTTATTATTTTCTAATACATTCGATCAAATGCGACAAGAACCTTCCTGTAGACCGTGTACCTCGTAAAGATACGTTTTGAACTCATCTTAAAATGCCACGGATAGCTTGCATCTCTCTCTCAAAAGAGATTTGACGGGGCAGCCGGCCCGATAAACTAACCTGGAGGTAGTGGTCTCGCCGTCACAGGTATATTCAAGTGATATGGTTGTTGTTTGCTAGTTTTAAGATTTTTGGTTGTTTTACTGTGTGTTTTCCATGATATTTTTAAACTAAAACATGTTTTTTTCTAAGAAAGTCTATAAAACCTATTGTTTATTGTGTCCACGAATCTTGATATTTTGAATGAACCAGCATACAAAGGAACACTAAGACGTTGTCAAAATAGAATAAAACAAAACAAAACCTGTTTTGTATCTTTTTCCAACTCACTTATTTTAATTTAGATCAAGTTTCAAAAGAAATCTATATCTATGAATCAAATATAAGGATATTTCAAGTCAAGCCCCTACATGATCAATAAGTGTTTACTAGCACTTACTCAAAGGAACTAAACGCATTCGAACGAATCCAATTTATCAAATATTGCTTTTCTTCGCTTTATGAATCTACCTACCTATCTATTTATTTAGCCTTCTTCGATCGACCTTTATAAATAGGCCTCTCCCAATATTTTAAACTCTTCTCTGTCTGTCGCCGTGTTCATCCATCTGGCCCCCGTATGTCTCTTCAAATCGTCTGCCATCTCATTTGGGGTATTTCCGCACTTCTTTTATTTTCCCAAGGTCTCCAGTTTACAATACACTTGTTCCATCGATTGTCTTTCTGTCTTTTAGCTTTACATGTTAATAATAATTAATGTTAACATTTGTCTTTTCATTGATCTTTGGGCTTTTATTACCATGTTTTATTTTGTAAGTGTCCAGGTCTGGGATCCATAAGTGAGTACAGGAAGGATGCATTGGTTATACATTTTCGTTGTGAGGTACTAAGGATATTTTTTATTTTTTAACAATAGCTTAATATACCGAATGCTACCCAAGTCAGTAGGATTGACTCTTGATTTCAGCTGTTTGGTTTTCTTTTTTTAGTTTAATAATTTGTCCCATGTTAGCTCCCGCTAAATTTCGCGGTTGTTTATATATATTTTTAAAAACACACAACTGTATGAAGGACAAAGCGCATTCCGCGTATTTGGACATGCGCACCAACAACCAGGGAGATCCTTGTCAATCGCCCAGAGAAAAAGGCGTGTTAATTTTGTTCTCCAACAATTTCAAATATCTACACCTGAAAGTGCTCGATTTTTGTGTACTGAAGCATAGAACTAGAAACTTCAACCCTTCAGCTACGTGGTGACATCATTAGATCCATCAGGGGCCCCTTGGAAGTGGAGAATTTGGCTGCAAAAGAGGTGAGTGCATTTGTCTGATTACCGTTGTGTGTCACAATATTTTTCCTATGGACGTTTAGCTTATTTCGTAATTTCATATCAACATTTATGTTTGTTCGCGCTATCATTAATTAAAATATTTACAGTCCACTGCATTTAGCGTTTTTTTCTATCCGTGGACTAACATAAAGTGTTCCTTCGACCGAATTATTTTAAATAATAAATCCATACGACGGTATTAATAATTATTTGCAGCCAAATAAGGCGACCTTGAATCGCAGCGTATTTGCAACCAGAGAAAGTCGTCTGCACGTGTCTTTCGCATGCTCAGTGCATGATTCAGTAAACAAAGCGAAGGGATCAAAACAAAACAAAACAAACAAAACAAAAGTTCAGTGGTGTACCATATCATTTCGATATTTAAAATAATTTTCATCAATTGCAATAAATTAGTGCATATTTTCGACAATTCGTCATTTTTCTATTTCAGAAGCATTAATTTAGCGTTAATTGTATATTTACCGACAATTTCGTAATTTCAAAGGTAAAATCATGTCTGTCAAAAAAGCCGCGCAAAAACGCAAGGGTTTTTTATCTGCGATCACCGAGTGTTATGTGTTGTCACAGAACGCGGAAAAGGATGAAAGAGCGAGAAACGAGTTTCAAGTGAGGTATGCCGATTTGGATGAAACCTTCGATAAATGCATGCTGGCACATAATGACGTCATTATGTTGCTAGACGACTCGGACGATGAGGAATTTAAAACGCAGGATGCGATCCTTTCAGAGGCTCGTAAATATTTTTATGCGTGTAAGGGGGTTTACTCTAAAATATTTCCGGTTGAGGCCCCATCCTTTTCGGGATCATATGTTCGACAAAACGAAACTCCAAAACTCAAAGAGTTAGGTATTCCCATATTTCGAGGTGATAAAAAATTATGGCCAAGCTTTTTCGATCTTTTTAATAACATTATAGATCAAAATCAAAGTCTAAATAACGTTCGAAAACTTCAATATTTATTTTCATATCTCGAGGATGAGCCTTTAAAATTGATATCAGGGATTAGCTTATCTGATCAAAATTATAAAATTGCTTATGACAAATTAGTCAATAGATATCAAAACAAGCGAGACCTCGCAAATGATGCTTTAAGCTCAATTATGAACTCCACCTTAAAAAAGGAGTCAGCTAAAGAATTGCGTAATTTAATTGACACCTTTTCTGAATCCCTAGAAATTTTAAAATCACTTAGCTTTGACGTTGACAGTTGGGACTTTATTATTTTTTTCATTTTATTAGAAAAATTGGATATTCCAACGCGTTCAAATTTCGAAATGAGTCACGCCAATACTAATAACGAAATTCCCACTTTTCAGTCACTTTTTCAATTTCTAGAAAAAAGATGTAAAGTTTTGGAATCGCTTCCTCAATCAACAGCACCAAAAAAGGTGCCTATATATCAAAAATCAAATTCTATGCAAAGTCAGTCTGGGCAAAAGCCTACCTATCAAAATTCAAATTCTATGCGAAATCAGTTTGGGCAAAAGCCTACCTATAAATCATCCAATTCGCCTTTTATAGGACTGGCTGGCACCTCAACTAATTCGAGTACGGGAATAAAATGTTTCCGGTGTAATCAAGGTCACGTGCTTTCGAAATGTCAAACATTTCTTGATCTCTCTCTCTTGAAAAATTATGTCTAGCGTGTTTTCATCCCTTGCATAATGTAGATACGTGCAAATCAAAATATTCATGCAGGACTTGCAATAGTAAAAGGCACCACACTTTAACTCATATCTTAGAAACTAATCAAGAGTCTGGAAGCCAAGATACTAGTCCTGTCATTCACACACCACCTGTCAATAATCTTCATGTGTCATTAAATGCCTCAGGACCTTCAGGTACCTTTCTTTTATGCACCGCCATAATAGATGTTATGGACGGTTGCGGAAATTTTCAACCTGTAAGGGCACTGCTTGATTCTGGATCACAGACAGGATTCATCAGTGAAAAGTGTATTCAGCGTCTTAATCTTCCTAGGCGAAGTTACACCACTGAAATATTCGGATTAAATCAGATGTCTTCTTTTACTTCCAAAGGGCTCGTTCAATGTCACATTAAGCCACAAGGACAAGTCACTCCTTTACTTAATTTCGAAGCAATTGTGGTTCCACAACTATGTTCCAATATGCCTACATTCTCTTTGAACGATAATCAGTGGAAACACTTGCAAAACCTTAAACTTGCCGACCCATCTTATTTCAAATCTAGACCTGTGGACCTGGTTATTGGTTGCGAGCTATTCGCACAGATATTCAAGGAGGGCAGGATTCTTGGACAGGTAGGGCAGCCTTCAGCCCTTGAAACTATCTTTGGCTGGGTCGTCATGGGAAAGGTTGACGAAGTAGGTAGTCTTACGGAACGAACCAGTTGTTTTTTAACGAGTCATTCACTCCTAGAGGTCATTCTCCCTAGGTTTTGGGAAATCGAACATTTGCCTAAAAAACAAATCTTATCAAAGGAAGAAAAACAGGCAGAATCAATTTTTACTGCTAGTGTAGTACGGCAACCGAGCGGTAGATTCATGGTAGATCTTCCGTTTAAAAATAAAATAAACCCTGACCTAGGAAATACTTATCCGCAAGCTTATCGTAGATTTTTACTTCTAGAAAATAGATTAATCAAAAATCCTGATCTGTACACTGCCTATTCAAGTTTCATGCAAGACTATATCGATTCTAATCATATGAGTTTAGTTTTATCTAGTCAACCAAAGGTCGACGTGTCGTGTTTTTTAGCCCATCATTGCGTATTAAAGCCGGAAAGCTTAAGTACAAAATTAAGGGTAGTCTGGGATTGTTCGGCAGTCACCCCAAAAAATATTAGTCTCAATGACACATTGTTATCTGGACCGAAACTTCAAAAGGATATTGCTTCTTTACTCCTTACGTTTCGTCTTAATCCTATTGCCTACATTGCTGACATCAAACAGATATTCCGTCAAGTCCTTATCAATCCTTATCACCGTCCTTATCAAAGGATATTGTGGAGGTTTTCTCCACAGGACCCACTTTCAGTGTGGGAACTTTCTACTGTCACTTTTGGCATGACATGCTCACCTTTTCTAGCCATGCGTACCTTAAATGAGCTGGCAGAGAGAGAAAAGGAACGTTTTCCTATGGCTAGTACTGTTCTAAAAACGTCAATCTATATCGACGATATCTTGGGAACTAGCCCTTCGCTTTCTGAAGCTCTCTCCCTTCAAACAGAACTCAATGATTAGTTGAAGTCGGGAGGATTTGAACTTAGAAAATGGGCAAGCAATTGTCCTGAGTTATTGGCAACATTGCCAGAGTCCGATCGTCAAATGCCTCTCTCTTTCGACAAGGAGGAACCCCACTTTATCAAAGTTTTAGGACTTCAATGGCATCCAAAAAACGACATTTTTTCTTATCAATGCCGAATGAAGGACCAACCCCCAACCAAACGTTCTATTTTATCTATCATAGGGACAATCTTCGATCCCTTAGGTTTTCTTTGTCCCTTGTTGCTACAAGCAAAATTTATTTTGCAACAGTTGTGGATATCGAAAATAGGCTGGGACGAAGAACCAGATTCTTCTATCATCGACTCTTGGAACAAACTTCGTTCTGAATTCCCGCTTCTTTCCAATTTTCAATTACCCCGACAAATCAAACTGTCAAAAACCAATACCTGTCAAATCATCGGCTTCTGTGACGCTTCAATTCGAGGCTACGCAGGCGTCGTATATTTTCGTGTAGAAGAGGAAAACAATATATCTGTTTCTCTCATATCTGCAAAATCTAGGGTCGCGCCTATAAAGTCACAAACTTTGGCTAGGCTAGAACTCCTAGGCGCATTTCTTTAAGCGAATTAATTGACTTCGTTTTATCTAGCTATGAAGGAAAAATAACTTTTACAAATATCGTTACTTTCTGCGATTCGCAAGTCGTATTGCACTGGCTTTCATCCCCTCCTAATCGCTGGCAAACCTTTGTTGGAAATCGAGTCAGTAGAATCCAAGAAATCATTTCCTCAAACTCGTGGCGCTACATTCCTTCTGCTTTGAATGCAGCCGATATTGCGTCACGAGGGGCCACCCCTTCACAGCTCATGTCACATGACATGTGGTGGAACGCACCGTCGTTTTTGTGGTCTCCCGAAAACGAATGGCCCGATTTTCATAAATCAAAAATGCCGATTGATTTCGGAGATATTAATCTGGAGGAAAAGCCAAAAGTCTGTTACAATGCGATAATTGATGTCAACTTCTTAGATCAGCTTCTTATCAAATATTCCTCTATATCAAAAATTCAACGTATCATTTGTTATGTCCTTCGAATAGTTAACCTTTTTCAAAACCATTCCTATCAAAAACCCACTAAGCCGCCGGACCAAAAAGTTATTTTTGAGAATATTGTTTTTCCTACCACCGGTGAGATGCAGGGTGCGTTACACCTTCTTATCAAACGCGTGCAAGGTTCTTGTTTTTCTGAGCTTTTTTCCGCGTTATCTAAGGATAAACCAATACCGAAACCTTTGCGAAAACTTTCACCTTTTCTTGATGAGAATAATATCATTAGAGTCGGTGGCAGATTGCAAAAATCTGACCTTTTGTCTTATTCTGCAAAACACCCCGTCTTACTTTCGAGTGACCATCGTTTAACTACTCTTCTTATCGAGTCCGCTCATCGACAATATCTTCATCCTGGGTTTAAAACATTACATAATCTGCTTTTACAGCAATTTTGGATATTATCTGCCAGACGGGCAATTCAAAGAACCATATCCAAGTGCTTGCAATGTTTTAGAATCAACCCTAAACCCTATAGACCGCCCATAATGAGTTCACTTCCCGCTCATCGAATCAATCAACTAAAACCTTTTTCGAGTGTAGCTATCGACTTTTGTGGACCTTTCTTTGTGATTCCTCATCGTTACCGTGGTTGTAAAGCTTTCAAATCGTATGTCTGTGTGTTTGTCTGTACGGCCACACATTGCGTGCATTTGGAATTAACCATGGAACTGTCCACCGAAGGGTTCGTAGGTGCATTCCATCGATTCATTTCCAGACGCGGAAGCGTGACGCAATGCTTGTCAGATCAAGGCAGTAATTTTATAGGGTTTCGTAACCAATTACTGGATTACGCAAGAAGTGCTGCCACCAGACTTTCTATTCGTAGGCATCTGGGACCTCCTCTCAGTCCACATTTCAATGGCCTGGCAGAAGCTGGCGTCAAAAGTTTTAAAACTCACTTTGTACGAGTTGTCGGCGACCAGAAGTTGTCTATCATGGAGATGTCCACCCTTACCTGTCGCATAGAAGCCGTACTTAATAGTCGCCCTTTATCTCCTGCCTCTTCAGACCCACACGATCTTCAACCTCTTACCCCTGGGCATTTTTTGACACTTGAACCCCTTAATTCAGAAATTACGGAGTCAGATTTGTCCGAGGTTCCCCTAAATCGGCTCTCGAGATGGCAACTAATCCAAAAACTACATAATGATTTTTGGAAACGGTATTCTATAGAGTATTTGCATACGCTACAACAGCGACACAAGTGGACTGATTTGTCCCCAAATATCAAATTAAATGATTTGGTTATCATAACAAGTGATCACATTCAATCGCCTTTGAAATGGCCGGTCGGTCGGGTCATCGAACTGCATCCCGGCGGGGACGGTCAGGTGCGTGTTGCGACGGTAAAAACGGTTACCGGTGTTTATAAGCGGCCAGTTGTAAAACTGTGCCTCTTGCCAAATTAAAAGTAATTTTAATTTTCTACCTTTTACCGGGTATTACAATAGGTTTTTTTATTTTTAATTTTTTTTGAATTTTTTGTTTGTTTGTTTTGCCTTTTTTCGGGATTTCGTTATATCTAAATAAACTTACGATACTTATCTGTTTTCATTCATTTATATTTATCGGTCGATTCTTTTTCTTATATCTATATCTGTCCGGTTGAGATTCTAAATTTGTGTGTTTTGGAGGGCAGTTATGTTAGCTCCCGCTAAATTTCGCGGTTGTTTATATATATTTTTAAAAACACACAACTGTATGAAGGACAAAGCGCATTCCGCGTATTTGGACATGCGCACCAACAACCAGGGAGATCCTTGTCAATCGCCCAGAGAAAAAGGCGTGTTAATTTCGTTCTCCAACAATTTCAAATATCTACACCTGAAAGTGCTCGATTTTTGTGTACTGAAGCATAGAACTAGAAACTTCAACCCTTCAGCTACGTGGTGACATCATTAGATCCATCAGGGGCCCCTTGGAAGTGGAGAATTTGGCTGCAAAAGAGGTGAGTGCATTTGTCTGATTACCGTTGTGTGTCACAATATTTTTCCTATGGACGTTTAGCTTATTTCGTAATTTCATATCAACATTTATGTTTGTTCGCGCTATCATTAATTAAAATATTTACAGTCCACTGCATTTAGCGTTTTTTTCTATCCGTGGACTAACAGTCCCAGATATCTGTATTCCTTTACTATTTTTTCTTGGTTTATTCTAATCATGATATCTTCATCTGTGTTTGCTATGATTTTAGTTTTGGTGTAGTTCATACTCAAGCCTATATTTTTATCTGTAGTATCCAATTCTTCCATCATTTTTATTAGTTCTTTTTTCTTACCTGTTATTAAGGCGATATCGTCAGCGTATAGTGGTTCAAATATTGTCCGCTTACTTTGATGCCTATTTCTTCCTTAAGTTTTTAAAAACATCTTTTAGGGCCTGGTTAAATAGTTTAGGGAATATTGTTTCACCCTGGCTGACACCTCTTCTTATAGGGATTGGCTTGGTTCCTTCGTGGATTTTGATTTTGTGTTGTTGCGTCGCTATATTCGGCTATTAATTAAAGATGCTTTTACTGACCAGTGATCAATGCTATCGAAAGCTTTTTCGAAGTTTATAAACGCAATATAAAGGATGTTTCCAAAACATCGGTCAAAAATTCATGGTGTGATTCCTGGAGTATTTTCATGAAAAAAAGTTTCTAGAAACATTTGTCGAAAAATGGTTCCTAAGAGACCTGCTCCCATTTAAAAGGGGCACCCTCAAGACTGCTTTTCCTCAATATTTCTTCAATATTTTGAGGTCATAATCGATTTTGCCCTCAAAATTTTGTGCCGTGTACCAAATTTCATGATGATGAGGGTTTTCGAAACTATTGAGGAAAACTCATATTGAGGGTGTTGATGCATCAATGTCGAAATGAACTAAGAGCACCTTTCTTACGTGAAAAACCTTCAGGTATCATATTCTAAAATCTCTGTTTAATCTTGACGAGCCTTCTAAATATAGATAGGTTTAACATTTAAGAATATCCTGTATTTAGAATATTTAATTAGATTTCTTTCGGGCGCTGGTATGCTGTTTTTTGGGAAAAAAGAAACCGCGTCTTATCTTTTTATAATTTTTTGTTGTTTGTTTTGGCAGTTGGCTTTTAGATTTCGTCGCATAAAACAACTCAGCAATTTTATATTTATTTGTGTGCTATTTTTGCGTGCCGAATTGGACATTGACTTTTTGGAATACCATTGTGATTTTGTAAAATAGAAGAACAGACTGTGGCCATACTGGAAGAACACCGGCCATACAGGGGTAAGTCGATTGCCATTACTCGTTGGGTTTATTCTTATTTTCTTTGCCGACCGATTATTTTTTAACCACCCCCGAAGGGCAGGACCGGCCAGCCCTACAGTCTAATAGTTTAACAATCTCAATGTGAAGAAGCCACCATAGAAAAAATTAGATATTTTTTACCTTTAACCCCCCTTTTATAGTACGCCCCTGATTAAAATTTTGCAATTCTGAGCTGAAATTCTGATGCAGCTTTAAAAGTTTATACCTTGTAGCAAATTTTATCATTTTTGCATGGACGGTTTCGGAAATATTGAGATAAAACAGTCTTCAGGGTGCCCATTTTAAAGGGGCGCAGCACCCTTAGGAACCATTTTTCGACAAAGGATTCTAAGAACTTTTTCTGATGAAAATACTCCAGGAATCACACCACGAATTTTTAACCAGTGTTTAGGAAACACCCTGTGTAGTGGAATGTTGTATTCGTTGGCTCGTTCTGTCAGGATTTTCATGGTTAATAGGTGGCCAACTGTACTAAAATATTTTCTGAAGCCTGCTTGTTCTTTTGATTGATATCCGTCAAATTTTGTTGTTAGTCTATATTTTTGTGAAAAGCTTATAAATTATATTAAGTTTTATCGGTCGCTGTATAAAAATGCACCTTATTTAAATGAACTCTTTACATAGTGTTTCTAAGGCAAAACCCTTAACATAGTGTTTCTAAGGCGATTATGCAGTTGAGGCAGAATTCGCATGCTTTGACATGGCCGAACGAATGCCTCGATCGGATTCGTGCTCAGGTGAATACGCGTATTGAGACAAATACAATCTTTGTAAAGTACAGACTCAAGCGATTATTGTTTGCCGCGCCTCAAAGTACGTGCTCCGTTCGGCCTCGCAGCGAGGCATGCGAATTCCGGTTCAAATGAATCACGTATATCTATGTATGCTCCGTTCGGCCTCGCCTTTATATATGTTAGACATCTTGCGACTGGAATTTCGGTCTTCAACCCAGAAACACGTGTGACTTCTTTCAGTTTTTTGTCGGAAGTGGTTTCTTCATTCCCCTGTCACACACAGGGTGGCGCTTCAAACTCCCAGCGTGAGCAAAAAACGCGCATGATTTTACCAAAAATGATCAGGTGATCAAAAAGAAAATAAATTTCAACAAAGAGAAAAATTATCACCTGATCGGAATTTTTCCCAAACAGGACTTTCTTTTTTGAAGGTTTTTGCAGAAAGCCCAAAAATATCAAAACAAACTTTAAGGTTAGGTTTTTCCAAAAAATTCAAAATAAAACAATAAAGAAAAATAACTGGCAGCATTAAACATATGTACTGTCGCCCACTTTTTTAATGTCATCCTTACATTAACTAAACTCGTCTGGAAAGCTTGAAATTTCAGCGGGTTTTAAAAACTGCTACCAAAAGCCTTTATTTAATCACGATACTTATTTTAAGCCACGGTGTTGCCCGACGACGCACTGCTTATTTGTATTTTACAATGTTAGGAAAAATAAGGTAACAGTAAAAAAGTGGGCGAGTGTACCTACTTTAGCAACCAAGTTGCTTCCCCGTCATTAAAGTTTTAGGACTTAAAAGTGTGTCAATTTTCAGCAAATACCCAATTAAATTTTACGGGTTTTCAACTCTAGCCTTTATACCACATTTTCAATCATAAAATGGGATGTAAAATTAAATGAAAATTGAAAACTATAAAAATTTCTAACTCTTTGAAAGTACGAATATTTCATTGTTGCAATTTCCGAATTTTTCTTTAAATGTTTTTCAATTCTATGGCAATGTATTTGTTTTCATAGGGTAGGTACCAACAGTTTTAAAAAACAATAATTCTAAGGAAAAAACCTGTTGAATTTTTTTTCTTATTGCTGGTTGTTGCTAAACCTTTATTTTATTAGCTAGCCATAACCACATCCTCTTTCACGCGGTATTTTGTATCACCCATAAAACCATAAGAAAATTCATACCAGAGAGGAAAAGGGGAAATCCCCCCCCCCCCCCAATGCAACATAGCTTTAAGCAATAGAAATAAAGTTCCTAGATCCGCCCCTAGATGATGACTTAACAATAAAGACAGATTTTAGCGAATCATGGGCCACTTTTAAGATACGCTCTTGCTGGTGCTGTCAAAGTTCCACTTAAGTATTAAATTTTGGACCTTATATAAGTGGCAAAATTTGAGAACTTAGTTAAACTTCTAACCTTAAAGATTGTTTTTTTTTTACGATATCTATCTTTATTTATATTTTTTGCATTTCTTTTAACATGACTTCTCTTTAAAACAATAAGTTGTTTTTGTTGTATGATAAAATACAAATACTGAATACCTACCCCCGAAAGGTAAACCGATATTAAAATTTTGTATGCCTCCTGCAATACGGTTTCGTATTCTAGGTCTTTGCCAGGTCCTTTTTGGGCCGACAGGTAGTCAGGACTTGCCAAGCGCGGATCTGGATCAAAATCTAGGAGAGGTGGGTTTTGGTCGACAGAAAACTATTTGTGTACTTATTTTTTTTCTAGGGGGGTAACTACCACGTTACCCCCTTAAATACGCGCTTAGGACCTGTTCAGTACACCTTCTGCAGGATTGGTTCACCCCTTGGAAATACCCATTGAAATTTTTCTCTACAAAATAAGAAGCTTGCCAGGGAGGATGAAGAACTTGATAAGTTGGAATTTATAATCAATGGCATAACGCGGCAAAGATTTGTTTGTTTTAATTACTTTACTAAGACACTTTAAAAAATGTAAATAATAACATAAATTCTTCACTCAAACATTTTATAAGTACCTCTTCTCTTTTCTTTTGTACCTTTATCAGGGGAGCCATTAGGGGTAGCAAGGGTGTTCTTAGCCCCCAAACACAAAATTGGCTCGCTCCCATAGACGAAAGGAGCATAATTTATCACCGAACTGACTAAATCGATAAATATTTCAGATATCTGTGCTTCTCTGTACTTTTAAAACTAACCAAAACTTTTGCATTTGGTACCATGTTACTCAGAGCACACTTACATACATATTGTTCGGTTTCCATAAAAAACCTCATATTTTTATTTTATTTTCGAATTTTATTTTGATTTGTTCCAATTTTTCATAGACTAAAATTTGGCTTAAACAAAAAATTGTTAGTCTTAAATTTATTATCCTAACTAAATGGGTTAATTATTAGTTAATATAAAATTTATCTAAAGCAAAATTGCATAAAATTGCGAGAATTAAACGCAAAAAATGTAACTTGCATTCTAAATTTAATAATTATTATTTTAATTCTTATTTCTTTATTTTATATACTTTGGCACTACCAGCGTCCTCTATCGTGTTTTTCACATATCAATAAAATTTTAATTATAGTGATATGGTTTCCTATAGAGGGTGAAGTGCTGTGCGCATGTCCGCAAAAAACTGAGAGAACATAATGTGACACCGTGAGCTGCGCGTCGCCATGTCCGAAACCGACAACATTTAAAAATTAAAAATATAGTGAAAATTCACTTTAAAATTCTGCTAATAATTAAAATAATTGTGCCGCCATCGTTTTGGAACTTCAAGCCACATAGCTCTTGTATATATGTGTACACCTAGAGCACTGGAACTTTAGAACAGCGGTAAGTCCCTCTCCATGAGGCTATATCACAATTTTCTTTCTCTTTCAACTTTTTGCTGCAATTATGAATTAATTTCTTTCGTTAGTTAAATGAATTTTTTGCGCCAACGTTTATAACAGACCACTGATTCTCTACCAGAAGCCCATCTGAGCCATCGGAGTGCTACACATATATAAAACCCCTATATCTTTTTAATGTTGACCAAATACGTTATAACATAAATAAATGTTCAAAGAATCGAAAAGTGAAGCGCTCATAGCTGGCGTTGGAAACAACGGCAAATATAAATTCGCAGACGCGAATTTTCAAGTGCGCATGCGTGTGTTTTGTCATGTAGACACACAGCTGCTATGGGGCTGGAGACCATATTGACATTTTGCAGTGTTTTGTGTTTGTCATGTAAAATTATGTCTTTTTTCTGGAGGAAGTAAGGCAGTGCCGTTCCATTGGTAACTATGTGTATTTTTCTTTATAATTCGTTAATAAAGTTATAGATGCCATTAAACAATCTTCATGGTGTCCAGAATAAATCTGCACAATTAGTTTTAGAAAAACTACAATTTTAATCCACAATTTGATAAATTTTCGCCCAATCAACTAGTTTTTAGAAAAAAATAATTAATAAACATAACCCTAAACATTTGAAAATTGTCAAAACTGATTCATGCACAGTAACCGAAATCCTGTCTACCCGAAAAAGGAACATTAAGAATTAAATAGGGGTCCTGGCTTCAAGCATCGCTGGGTATGCCCCATATTTATGCTCTAAAGTATTTGATGTAGACTAAACTTTAAAAAAAATATGATAACATTTTGTTCTCATAATACCTAAAAATCTCCCGAATATAAAACAGATATCCGGAAATTTTCTTTCTATTCTCTAGAAAAACAAATTCTTAAACCTGGCAACCTTATACGCATCCCCCCTCATATAGTAGTTTCTTTTTGGCATTATACGGTATTAAGCCTAAGGCTTAAGACCCCTAAAAAAATAGACTGGCTAGTGGCATGATCTCTATTCTCTATACATAGTTTATAATTAAAATCTTTTTATCCCACTAACTGTGTATTTGATTCGAAATTGAGTTCTGCGAGACAGATTTCGAAGCGAATTTTCACTCAAGAGCTTTGCGACGTACCACTCGCGTAAAATCAAATCCAAAACCTTTTGGCCTTTCCTAAAAACGCTAAAGGGGGTGGGGGTGGAGATCAGTGGCGGCTCAAGACGTTATAAATTGGGGGGCAGAAATTTATATTGCATGGAAAAGGAGATAAAAAAACTTACCTAAACAATTTTATTTTAGTATTTTACAAACAAGCAGCTACTTGGGCTGGTTTTTAGTTTATTTGTTTATAGTCGGTCGCGAAGTCGATTCGCCCTTCTTTTACGTGCGCAAAGTGCTTGCATTAGCACCAGTTTCAGACTCATCATGGCCCCGTAGAGCAACCTCAAAAATCCCACAGAATTTTAAACAGTCTATTAACCTACTAAGTATATGTCTATTTTTTGCCACATTTTCATTATGTAATGTTTTGCCTATAGGCACTATTCAATTATCACTTAATATCAGTCTTCTCATCACTCTAATAAGTAGCACTTACTTTGTGTTTTTACCTTTTTACTAAAGTGCTAGAGATCACACATTCCTTTTGCCACCTACGCTGGATCACTTCGTGGATTGTTCATAATAAGACAAATAAAGCAAAAAAAAGCATTTCGTTTTTTACAACCGCACAATCAATTATCAGCATCGTATAATTTTTTATTACTTGCATTAAAATTTTCGTTAATTTTTAGAATTTTTAGGTCCGGTCTATGTGGCCCTAAAGATTTTATTTGTAATCGAAGTTCATATGTCAGCGTATTTAAATTTGCACAGTTAATTTTGTAATCGACGGTATTTATTTCCATTTTATAAACAAACTGACATAGTCCAAATCAAAACAAACATACGTCTTCACTAAGGATAGAACCGGCATCGTGTAGAAGAGCAACGGACGTTTTCGCACGATGATGATGGCCGACTTCTACTAAAAGACACATCCCGTCCTCGTTCGATAACTTCCACTCATACCTCGCTGAAAAACGGGTAAAATTAAAACCTGAAACCCCCGTGCGGCGCTGCCGGCTTGTAATTATTTACGCTAAAAAAGTTCACCGAATTAATCGCTTGATGTTAACCACAGATAATAAAAAGAACTAGACAATCATGTCGTAAGGGAAGATTTAACTTTTTTTAAATAAATCAATTAAAAATACTGTTTGTTGTCTAATTTTGGGAGGGCACTTCCTTGCTGCCCTCCCTGTAGCAACCGCCACTGGTGTAGATAAAATATTTTAAGCTATTGTTATGGCCAGTAATCGATCTGTACAAAAATTTGTTACTATTTTTTTCCATTTAATTAATTTGTTGTAAATAAAGTCAATTCATAATATGCCTTAAAAGTCTCGAGAACACATGCATAAGTGTGGTTTTTAGTGTTTATTTTATTGTTTTTGCTTCTCGCCTAGAGCTGTTAAAATTCGTTCCGCTTCTCAAACAAATGGAGAATAGTTGGAAACATAGTTCGGGAAACAATTGAATTTTAGAGGATACTTGGGTATGCAAACTTAGATTTATGAACTTCAGGAATACAAAGGCCCAAATCAGAGAACATAAGTTATTTCTTCGATGCCCAAATATAATGTGTTGACCCCATAGTTTATCAAAAATGAACAAAAGAAAAATCGTAGAAAGATCACAAACGGAATTATTAATAACCGGATATTATCAAAACCGTCACTGATCAAAACAAGACACGAACAAAATCAAAGTTTATCCATACATGATTAAAAGAGAATGGAAGTTTTGTACAACGTTTTTACCAAACCGGAAAAAATGATCAAACGGGGCTTCGCCTATGTGTGTTTCACTTAAAGAAGAGCGGTTCAAGGGTTGTCGTAATGGGTGGAGGAGCAGCCACTCCAGCGACCGATTTTGGGGGCCGCCAAAAGCCGCTTACTACTTTTGAAACGAGAGGTAGACGAATTTAAAAAAATGAAGAAAATAAAAAATACTTGGTTAATTTTTGACATAGGAAAAAAGTTTTGCCCAAAGAATCTTTAGATCTTATTTATCGGTTGCTTGTTTAAACATTTTAAAGCTTAAGGTATGCGCCCCAGGTATGTGTGCAAGTATAAATGATCGCCATGTATAAAAACAGTGCGAGCAAGTCATTTGTTTTGATGTTCAAACCTGGTTACAAACATTGCCAAAACTTGATTGAAACGTTGTATTTGACATGTCATAGGTTTTTGACAATTTACAAGCGACCAAAAAAGTTTTGACACCATTTGTAAGTTAGCAAATTAAAGCATTTGTTCGAGTGCCTAGCACTTCAATATCATAACGACTTCTTAAAATGCAATTTTTTAAATTAGCACCACTTTTTTAAGTTTTGACATATTTGCTCAAGGTTTTTCTTAAAAACTCAACAAATAATGACTTAAATTTTTTAAGGTTTCCCAAAGTAGTTAGGTATTACTGATTTAGAGCAAAAATCGAAAATTAAAAAAATGCCTTTTTTAAAAAACACAAGGTGCGTTTGCTCGACTTTGTAATATCTGGGTGAGGGAAGATAATAATTTAGAGTTTTTTTAAAAGAAATGGCTGCTGCTCTATAAGATCAATGCAATGTTAATTTTATAAAACTTTACATGTATAGGGGAGGGGAGTAAATTAGAATTTTGGAGTTTTTTGATTTTTTCCAAGGGTTTGGTCATAATTTGTATCAGTCTGCCAAATTTTAGCTTTGTAGCATGCCTGGAAGTACAGTAGAATTTATTACTTTACTACTTTATGGAAGTCCGTGAAACTAAAAGGAATTGTTAACTCATGAAGAGCTCTACGACTGTGCAAAGTTTAAGTTTAGTAGCTCATTGCGAAGTAGACTTTTAGATAGGTCAAATATGGGCTGAAATGTTTCAAGAAGAGATGGTACAGAAGTTTACGCCGGCGCCGCGAACTGAACCGGGCAGCATATTCATATGAATCACCTGGAATAGCGAATCGGGTGAGCCCGAACGTATGCCGGACCTAGGCTCTTATCTATCACTTGTTAAGCAACGCGCCTTCATAACTAGCCACGCAATCGCGAAAATAAGATGTTAGTTCACCTTCAGCTGTGTAGCGAGCCATGTGCTTTTGTCTTATTTTGCAAAAAAGATTAGCTTATTTTTACCCTCAACATATAGTTACCATCACATTGAAGATTGTTCATTCAGAGTGAACTTGTTAACGGAAAAAGAAACGGAGGTAAGTTGTCTTCACTGTTTAGGGTTCGGTTCGGTTCGGAACAATGGTTCGGTTCGGTTCGTATTATTTTTACCACCTCATCAAAATCAGCTTGGCAATATTTGCACACACAAGAATTGTAAAAATTGCATTTTTGATATACAGTAGGTATTTAAAAATTATTCATTGTACATGCTGGTTATGAAGACGCGTTGATAACATGTGATGGATAAGAGCTGCGCTCGAGCTCGCTTGATGCGCGATACCAAGTGATAGATATGAATATAACATGTGATGGATAAGAACTGAGCTCGGGCTCGTTCGAATCGCTATTCCAGGTGATAGATATGAAAGCAATGCCGTGCCCTGAGATATATATAGGCTTTATTCTTTGACGACAACAACGGCTGATAAATTACTTACAAGTTGTCAAAATTTGAAGTCTTCAAAAAACTCCCTATTATCTAATTGGTTGATTGTGTAAGATCGCGCGTGAGCGATTAAGTGAGTTTACTGCTAAGGCCTTTGATGTCCATAGGCCCTAATTTAACTCAAAATGTATTATAATGCTTGACTCTGATGGGTTTAAGCGAATTAGACAGGGTTGAAATTAGGTTCACGCCTTCGATCATGAAATAAAGTTTTGCGCCAAGCTATAACCTTAAAGCGTTACCTTTAAGAACAAGAAAGAAGACAAGACAAGGCCTATCAACGTATTGAGGGGGCAGGGGGAAAGTAGATGATTTGGTTAGTAAATGCGGTAAGTTTAAAGTTTCAAGCAAATAAAATAATTTTCAATAATATTTGTTTAATAAAGAAACTTTCTTATTTGTTTACAATTATTTTATAACAGATTCTTATAAACAAAAAAGATATTGATGTATTGATATACATATGAACCTACTTCTCTGGGCTATTTATACACTCTTTAAAAACTTCCCCCATATCTCGGCCTACAAACTCGTCGTGGCAATATTGCCCTTACTGTAATACAGCAGTACTACTAGTATATAGTAGAGACCCTGTATGTATGACATATTTTAAATAAAAGAGACGCGACAAACTCTTCAAAGTCAAATTTATTTAAGTCAAAATCACAGGATGAAAATATCGGTCCTCTGTACTCTAGCGATGTTTAGAGAGAAACGCACCTTGTTTTCTCGTTAATTTATAAGCGTGGGAACGTGAGAAAATAAAAATAAACGATTTTTAACAAAACCTATACAGGGGGTGCGGACATACGTGTTTGTTTAAATGTTGCATAATGATTGATGTCACTCGCCGCTGACAATTTAATTTATTTTAGTGAAACGCCAATGGACTTGGCAAGAAAATAACATAACCATTGACTTCTCTCAATGAACATAACCAATAAATGTTAATTTTAGTGACTTTGATGGGTTTGTCGCGCCTCTCTGTTGTAAAAATATGTTATACATACAGGGTCTCTAGTATATAGTACCATGGCATTTAACAGGGTATAATAGAGAATTATTGAAATATAGCCAGGCTATAATTGTGCCAGGCACTATTTTGACACATTCACATTGAAAACTGACAGTTAGTCCTTCAAAATTGACATACCAAAGTCGAATTTAAAACTTTCGTTTATTTTCAATTGATAAAAGAAGGCACTATTTATTTCGGTTTATATAGTAAACAAAGGCCGTGTGTTGAAAGATCACAACTGATTTTACAATGTGAAGGTGTCAAAATTGTGCCTGGCACTATTATAGCCTGGCTTTGTTTCAATAATTCTCTAATACCTTTATTCTTCCCATTACTACAACCCAAATCAGAGCATACGTATGCCTTATTTACCCATCTTTTATGTACAAATTTAGTATTAATTTTGTTGTTGATATAAGAGTCAAAAGCATGCAGATACAAAATTATCACTAAATTTTTGTTTAAAAGACGGCTATAAATATAGTTATTTACCTAACAAATGCGTAAAGTGATACTTTACAGCACGCAACGGCAGTTGGCCGAACGACGCGGAGCGGAGTTCGGTCAAGCCATCAAGGGTGGTAAAGACACTTTCCGCATGTGTTAGGTACAATATTTTACCTATGAGTACCTTTTTTTTTCAAAAACTTGAATGTAATTTATAAATAAACATGTCAAATTAGATGGAATTGAAATGTAAACAAATATTGAAGCTGTCTTATTGATGCGTTGCTAAGGTTGCTAAGTGATGCGCGTGCGGTAAAGTAACTTTACCACACAGTGTGCGGTAAAGTAATAACTTTGGAGTAGGTAAAAGTATTATCAACCCTATATTAGATGTCGCTAATTGATTGTTGTAGCCTATAAACCTAGCGTTAGATTGAGGTAAGAAAAACTCCTTGAAAAGTGCAAACAAAGATAGGGTGCGATAAGCAAAAATACTTTTTGCTACTGACTTAAAAGTCCTTTTATATGTCTTGGAGTGCTGCGATGCCATGGTCTTGGGCAAAGAAATCACGGGCTGTGTCATGATTTCCTTTGAAGTTTTTTACTAACTAAAAACTTTAATGGTATTCTCTAGCCCAGTCGATCACCATCCCTCCAAAAACATCACACTGACCAAACTAATAGATGCTACTTCCTGATTATTGTAGTCTATAAACCCAGCTTTAGATTGTTTGGGTTTGGGCAAATAAAATACCGAAACTTTGAGCTCATTGTCATAATTACCTTTACAGTTTTTCACTAAACACTTGAACGATATTCTAGCCTGGTCGATCACAACAAAAAAAAAACAATAAAGATCCACCGAAAAAATCCGAAAATTTCGAAAAAACCTAAAATTCTCTTTATTCACATAACCTGATGCCCACAGCTGATCGATAGCCTTCGCCCCGCTAGTCACCTTGCCCCTCTTAATATGCCCACGGGCCTCGTCCTACAGTGGGCTTTGTTTTGCGCCAAGCTACAACCTTTAAACGGACGCGACACAGCAAAATTGAATTTTACTGTCGAAGTAATTATTAAAGGAGTAAGAGTTATATCCCGAGTTCCAGTTGATACTTTTTGATCTGTCAAGATTGACGTAACAAAGTTGAATTTGAGTAAAAATAAATGCTCCATTTCCATCTCTGTATTCGCCTATATATCCCAAACCTAGACACTTACAAAATCAAATATGGATAAGGTAACAGAATCCCAAAGATCCGTGAAAAGACAAATGTTACATGTAAAGCTAACAGATAGAAAAAGGAATGATTGAATAAGAAATAAAACAAAAGTGAGGCATGTCAGAGAAAAGGTAACAAAATTAAAATGGAAATTTGCCTGTCATTACATCAGACAACAAGACGAAAAATGGAACAAATATATTGTAAGCTGGAGACCTTGGGAAAATAAAAAAAGTAGGGGAAGACCCAAAATGAGATGAGCGGACGATTTAAAAAACATTTGGAAACTAGATGGATGAACGGCGACAGACAGAGAAGAGTGGAAGATATTGGGGGAGGCTAAATATGTAAATAGATAAATAGAAGAAGACAGTATCTATAACGATTCTTGTAATATGCAAAGGCCTGATATTAAAAGATCAGTTATCATCTGACAATGTAAAACTATCAAAACAATGCCTGCTACTATTGCTGCCTGGCTTTAGTCCAATAATTCCCTAAATACCTACTCTGTTTTAACATAGATTATTGTTAATTTTTGAACTTATAGCTATATGTTTAAAAGCAGACAGTGGTCTAAGTATGGGCAGATCTTAGTACCTTTACCTATAAAGTTTTGCATTGCTCCATTATTGATAGGACGCCCTGTAATAGATTTAGGTATGGTATATGTGAAGATTTAGGAAAATCAAAAATTCGAACAATCCATTAAAATCATTGGCAAGTCATTTAAATGTAACTTTAAAATTCCTTGATTATTATCTCAGAGTAATAACATATAAAGAGAAGTAGTAGCCCCGGTTTCGGCGGTCATTCATTCATTTGTTGGTAAACAATGTAGCTTTTCCGCTGTTGCCGCCTCCTCTGCCTCTGTAAAATTTTATAAATAATAAGTAAGGTTCAACTTCTTACCTTACCAAAATATATAGTGCTTTGAGTTGGTCAGGCTATTTAAACCGTGCGATAATTTGTCATGCGCTTATTAGCCCGCGTCGCGTCGTTTTGTGCTGTGTATTTCTTATTACAATCTGCGATAAAAACTCATTTAGACAACATAATTTATGAACGGCCGCTTTTCCCACAATTTTTTCAGGACGTGGCAACAGGTGTATGACATCATATTGAGCAACTTGGACTATATCCCCAGGTAAAAAGGGAATCCTTTTTCCTATTGAAGAGGACGAATTACTATTAGTCATTGTTCCAACAGTTTTAACCGGTATTAAGGATATTCTATTTTATTATTTTAAAATGCGGCTTTTCTGTTTGGAGAGTTGAAGCACTATTAACCATTCAAACGAAAATTTTATAGGATTGTTTTAATTTTCTCTAAGTATTTAGTAGTTATGTAGTTTTTCTGTGTGAAACCACACCTTAAGGAAAACAAGCGTCTTGGAATTATATAAATGGATCCATGACGGATCTGATACCTTCCTAGCCCATTAGCACACTCCACGTTATATCAACCTTGAAAACAGTTTTTTGTAAGTATCTCCGAAATGAAAGCTCCTACGAACTTTTCGGTTATAATATAATTTTTTTCAAAAAACGTGCGCTACTATATTCCGAAAACCGCATATTGATGCGACGTTCCATTAAAAAGTTAGCATTTTTTAAACTTTTTAACTGTCAAAAATCATCATCATTAGCAGTCACGAATTGTGATTAAAATCTAATCAGCTCGTTGCAGTATCGAGTACTATTTTATCTAAAAATTTCAAGTAAATCGGTTAAGCGGTTTAGGAGCTATCGTGTTACGGACAGAAATACATACATACACACACAACACAGACAGACATCACGACGATATTGCTAGGGTAGGTAAAAATAAACCCAAATAACACATTTTCGGTGTTATCTCACAAAAATTTTTTTATCGAAAACAATACCTTCTTTAGCCGTTGCTGTGCGGGCTAGGAAGGTAAAAAGAGGGCGGGCCGAGTACACACCACGTAGTATAAGAGTAGCCTTTAGACTGGATTGTTTAGTTTACACTTGGAAACGGTTAGATATACTTACTTACTGAAACGTCCTGTTTAAAATAAACCAACACAAAAACATTTCATGTAAAAAAGTGCCAAGTACGCGAAAATGGCATTCCGTAAAAAGAATTGAGATAAAAGTAAGGCCAAGTTCTCCAATACAAATTTCATAATGAAAGATTTTTACTAGTTGGAAATGTTTTTCTAAACTTTGCTATTACAGCCAAACTTCTTTATGTTCAATTTAGCACTGTGCCTGAGTCATTTACAGCCGTAATAGCATTTCCAAACTAGTTTCTTACTTTCATTTTGAAATTTGTATTGGAGAACTTGACTTTACTTTTATCTCAATTCTTTTTACGGAATACTGCGTACTTGGGTATTTTTACATAAAATGTTTTTGTTATGATTGCACTTCTTTTTTAAAAGAATTGGATAATATTTAATTTTTAAAATAGTAAAATATGCGGAATATTGTTCAAAACTTTTGCAATGCCTTACTTAAAATTTTGAGGTCTTTTAATTTTTTCCCATGGTTTTATCATAGCTGCTATTAGCCTTCCAAAACTCAGCTCTCTAGCGTTTCTGAAAGTGGACAATGTTCCTTTTGCATAACTTTACATGTATAGGGGAGGGAAGTAAATTAAAATTTTCGTGTTTTTAAATTTTTTCCTATAGTTTTATCATAGTTTTTGGAAGTGGGTAATGTTACTTTTACATAATTTGACATTTATAAGGGAGGAGAGTAAATGAAAATTTTTGGGGTTTTTAAATTTTTTCCCATGGTTTTATCATAGTTTCTACTAAATTTTTTCCTATAGTTTTATCATAATTCCTATCAGTCTTCCAGTGCTCAGCTCTCTAGCGTTTTTGGAAGTGGGCAATGTTACTTTTATATAAATTTACATTTATGAAAGAGGGAAGTAAATTAAAATATTGGTGTTTTAAAATTGTTTCCTATAGTTTTATCATAGTGTCTTAAAAAGCTCAGCTCTCTAGCGTTTCTGGAAGTGGGCAGAGTTACTTTTACATAACTTTACATTTATATGGGAGGGAAGTAAATTAGAATTTTGGGGTGTTTTTTCCTATAGTTTTATTATAGTTCCTATCAGACTGCCAAAGCTTAGCTCTCTAGCATTTCTAAAAGTGGGTAATGTTACTTTTAAAAAAATTTACATGTATAGGGGAGCGCAGTAAATTAGAATTTTGGGGCTTTTTGATTTTTTCCAGGGGTTTGGTCATAATTTCTCAGTCTGCCAAATTTCAGCTCTGTACAGTAGAATTTTGATGATCTATACATGAGTGAGTGAGTCAGTGAGTGAGTGGCAATTTCGACGTTTTTTGAAATTTCGTAACTACTTTACTACTCTATAGAAGTCCATGAAACTTGAAGGGGTTGTTAACTCTATGAAGGTCTACGACTGTGCAAAGTATGAGATTCGTAGCTCTTTCCGAAGTAGAGTTTTAGATAGGTCAAATATGGGCTGAAATGTTTCAAGAAAAGATGGTACGGCAGCGCGAACTTGGCGAGGCACTGCCATGCCCTCAGATAAAGACAATGGAAGTCCAAAGTTTTATTTCTACTTAATCATTGTCTACGAGTTTCAAACAAAAGATTATTTTTTCACTTATATAATGGCAACAAGTTTAATTAGGTGGGTCTTCAAATCGTGAACGGTTAGCCCAGATATTCCTAAGCTCTAAGGTCGACACTGACAGTAACATGTGTTTGTATTAAATGCAGTGTTGTCTTGGCCGTCGGACTCGGTATATTGAAATTTTGGTGTTTTTTTCAATGTGCTGAGTTTTATTTTTGTAAGAAAGAACTTAGTTGGACGTAAAAATAAACAAGAAGTGCTATGTTTCGGAAAATATTGTGAAAATTCAGCCCAGTGTGGTTTTTTCGAGATGATTCCAGTGACGCAGCTATGTTGCCATCGCCGGGGATTCTGCAAATTCTAAGTTTTCAGGAACGACCGCCACGAATAGGGAAAATTTACACGGGGCCGCGGTTGACTTCTTCTCTTTATATTATTATTACTCTAAGATTATTATTGTAGATATCTCAATAAAAAATAATTCATTAAAAAAGTTATATTTATTGCAAGAGTTTTCTTTTTATTAAGCGATTTTGATTCCAAAGTTATTTTTTCTGTACGAGTGAGTAAAAAAGTCTATTTTTCACCTTTACCTTGCCGCTTTATTTTATATTTCAAAAACGCACATTCAATGAATAATAAAAAGATGTCGCGAGATGGAATATTTCGCAAATTCCTGTATACAGCTTTTCATATAGAACACTTTCTGAATGGGTATCAAAATGTCATTGAAATATTTTTGTAAAATTGCCAGAAATCGGAAAACAAGGGCAAATAAATTGGTTTAGGCAATCTGAATTTATAGGGTCTTCATCTGGATGCAGTGTTGCCATATTACACGATTAATCTTGTAATTACACGATTTCAGTTCTTTTTACACGATTACACGAATCAAATGGCAATTCTCACAATTTTTAAATTCTGCTAAAGAAATCGTCACTTTTAATAAAAACCTAAAGAGATTGCATAAAAATTATCCACTAGATTATACTGAAAATGATGTGTAAATGCGGGAGAGTTGCCGCATTTTTTGAAAAATAGCTGTAACATATGTAAGTCTCGAGATTTTTTTCTTCAAAATGAATCAATGTGCATTGTACTGCGTTAAACTTTATTAAAATATAAAAATAAAAATTATATGTAAGAAAACATGAACATAGCAAAGAAAAATATTTTTAATTAAAGTCGGCATCTCTCTCACACTGCTGGGGGAGTTGCCGCGTGAAAATAGAAGATACGCCGCTGTAATCGTTTTGTGAATGTGGGCATACTTGGTTGCCTATGTTATAGCGTAATCATTGAAATACGTAAAAAGCGGCGTGTCCTCTACCGCATTTACTCTACCATTTTGAAAAGAAATTGCCAATGTGAAGATAGGAGATTCGATCAAATTTCCAAATTTACCTAAGTTTGTTTTTCAAGTTCTTTGATTGCCTCATTCTAGCGCCCTGGAGAGGGTATATTCTCTCAAATCAATCTAATTAAAACACAGTTTCGCAATAAATTAAAAAGAAAAACACTAGAACGTCTTTTCAACTTAAAACATTTTATGGAAAACAAGACATGTTACGAATTTACTTTGAATAAAAATGTTACCCAAAAACTCGGTAATAGTAAGCTATTATATTTAGGTGAAATAAAAAGTAAAGACCAGCGATTCCGAGTCGTCTTCATAAGATAGTTTTATTTTCGGGGAGTATACTGTATATTCATACCCAGTGGGTTGCTTCTCTCATTGAACGCAGTGTCTGTATTAAAACTGTTCTAACATGGTTGTCTTAAATGAAAATTCAAGTGTATACCAAATTTGACCATTTTGGGTGCGTCTATGCCAGATCTACCGCTGCCTTGAGGGGGGAGCGATATAAATCGTTGGAAAGGAAATTTCTTCAGCTTTAAAAATAAGTTTTAAAACCAGACATGTGGGACAGTAAAATTTAAGAAAATTAAAAAAAAAAAGTTTTTTCCACACCTCTAATTTATTTAAATGCCTATAAAAGGTGCGCCACTGATGTAAGGGGGGGCGTCTTATACATCGTTGGAGAGGACTGTTCATGAGCCTTAATAGGTATTACTTAGTGGTTTTTTTTCCAAGTTAAAACTTTGCAAATAATTGAGAAAATACTGTAAGAGAGCACTTTTGAGGGGGGTGGTTAACTAGAAAAAGTCAGTTTTAAGTTATTACTAACCAAAAATTATTTTTTACTCACTCTCATTTTTATTTACTCAGGTAAAAAAATGAATGATCAACATTTTCGTTTGATTTAAGGATTTCTACAAACACATTTATTTTTGTTTCAAGGCGGCTATTTAAAAAAACATGCCTACCTTAATAAGTATATAACTGTATACAATGGACTTTTAAACAAAAATATTTTTTTGAAAAAAAAATTGTGTTAAGAATAAAAAAGTAAAAAATAAATATTTTAAAAATTTTCCCCTTTATTCGTATGCTAATGGAATGTGCACCACTGCCGTCAGAGGGTACTAAGGTACATGATTGGAAAGAAAATTGTATACGCTTGAAAAATGATCTTTATTTATTTGAAAAAGTTGATTGTTTTCGAGTTATTAGCAAGAAACTATCAAAAAGCACGCTTAAAGGGGGTTCGGTTCGCAGTATCGGACCCCGTAGGGCCTGAACTATTTTAGCAACTTGACTTACCTAGTTAGCCGCCGCTAGCAGATCGAACGGTGCGAAGCGCGACTTTAATAAATGAGCAAGGTTAATGTCTTAAGAAAAAATTATTAAAAAATTAAATTTTTCTTGATTTAGTGATTAAAGCTAAGTTAACGAAATAAATAATAATGACTATTTCTTCGTCTTTTAAAAGTGGAAATCTTACTGTGCTTGCTCCTGTTTCGTAATAAAAAAACTATTAATAAATTTTGAATCACAGCGGCAAACGCTCCTAAATATGCGCGTTTTTCTCACTGACTTCTTGTTTTCTATAAGTTCATCCTTTTTTATACGCTTTTCATAAAGCCTAAACGTTAGATGTTGAGCACTTATTTATCGTTTTAAAAATAATACCGTTGTATTAGCATTTATAAAAATAATTAAAAAAAAATTATAAAAAAATCACCCAACTGCTAAATTTATTTGTACCTACTAGTCGCAGTTAAGTATAAAATTGATAGGTATACCTATAATGTACAACATGGTTCAAGTTTTGATGCCCAAAGCGCACTTACGAAATTGTACAGTTTTGTATTTTCATGAATCAGGTTATTGGGTAATTTTATACCCAACTGTGACTAGTAGTTACAAGTAAATTTAGCAGTTGGGTGTTTTTTTTTATATATATTTTTTTTATTTCCAACTTTTAGGTTCAATTCATGCATTTACAAACTATGCATTTACAATTCATTTCGCTTTACCCAAAAAGTACGTGTAGATTTTCTATGGTGGGGGGAATGACAGGAGAGGGGATGAGTGGAAGCAGGGAGGACTACAAAGTACCTATAGCAAATTAGAGCACATTTGCAATGGGTGATCAAAGGAATATCAATAAATCATGTGACAAAATGGCGTCTGAAGACCGCCATGTTGATTCTCGTTTAAAAAAAATATATAGCATCTTCGGGATCAGTAGCAATTCAAGGATACCCTTTTTGTCAAAATCGGTTTAGCCGTTCAGCCTCTAGCGTAACACAAACATACATATTTACATACTTACATACATATCCCAATCAAAAACATTACCCTTCCATTCGCCGTGCTGCAGTTGGGTAAAAAAAATGATGTCTGTCAATTTGATATCGCAATAAAGTTTTTTTTCGATAAATAATACGTATACCTACTTGTTTTTATATATTTTAGAAAATGAAGACATTTAACATTTTCACGACCTTACACGATTTTTGGCAGCTGAATTACATGATTCTCTCCGCACCTTATCTGGCAACACTGTCTGGACGGAGAGAGAGATGCACAGCCACACAGCGACGGAATTCAGAAAACAGAAATGGGATCTGATATAGAAACGCCTATATTCAGAATCGACCAAAATTTTTGATGTCAAATATATCATTATTGCTCGGATACAATAAAACTTATTTTAATTGATATCCTCGAGACAAAAATCTTGTTATAGGTACTAACTAGAAAAAAAATGGATGCAAATTTGTTTAAAATAAATATCTGTTTGTTGGTTGATGTCGAACTTTCCCAAAATACATTTAAATCCATTTCCAAATAAAATTGCATTAAATCGAATATTAAATAAATGCAAATTGCATTTTTTATAATTGAATTTTAGCGTTTTTTAAAAATAAACTCTAAAAACATTTTTGTTTACCAATACCAAAGGTTATTGAAAAAAAAGTTAGGCCGCTGAAAAAAAATTACATTTATTTTTTTTAAATTAAATTTTTTTAAACTGACGCAAATAAAAAAGAGTTTTGTGCATCATCAGAGGGCAGAGAAGAGCTATTGTCCCCCCTCCTCCTAGAAATTCTATTGCCAACAATAGAAAAGCATATTTTTTGGAAAAGTTTTTTTTTCAAAAATTACTACTTTGCTTTCCAATAGTTAATTTCTTCTAAATTCTAAAACTCAGACTTATTAAAAGTCCCGTCACATACCGGTAAAAGTGGCAGATTTATACACACCATCTGATCGCGATCGAATCGGCGCACAGTGGGCGCCTTAAATGGGTAAAATGGCAAAAATCATACCTTGCAAACTGCAAGTCTAAAACTATAAATTTTAGTACCGATATTGTTGATAAACTACAAGCCATATTTTTGGAAAATAAAGTAATTTTTGGGAAAATTAAAAAATAATAATAATTTAATAAGAAACAGTATCAAGATATTTTTTTACTAGAACTAAAAAATATTAGCTTTATGTCAAGGAGGGGCGGCAAACCCCTCTGTCCTCTCCCTGGATCCGCTACTGGAGCTATTAAATTTCTTCTTCCAGATTGCTTGGGCTCTCCTCCAAATAAAACGCATTAATGTTTTTAAGCATCTACACGGTTTGCCTAAAAAATATATTTTTTTTAATCGCGGTCATCTGCGGTCCACAGTTTTAAAAAGTAAGCTTAGACAGTTACATATTAAAGAAATTAAAAAGTACTTTTTGGTACTTTTTTAAAATCTTAATTAAATAGCGCACAAAGAAAATAATTATATTTAAAATTCAGTCTCTAAAAAATTAGGCCGCAATAATTGTTTAAGAGGTTTATATCATTTCTTTTTATGAATATAAAATGCTTACTTCTATTTCTCTCCTCCGTAATAGTTAGAACACTTATTTTTAAACTTTTGCGAAAAAAACTCCTTGGTTTTATACTTCGCTAAGAAACGCAAATTTTATACTGAATAGAGGTAAACAAACAAATGCCTCGCGAAAATTCCGATACAAAATAAATTCAAAGAAAAACTGTTGAACATTTTTATGGTTTTGACATTTCTTATCACATTGCCGTTCACAAAATCCTGAATAGCGTACCCGCGAATATCATTTTTTGTTCCCGGTTGGCCCATGTGTCGTGCACCCACACAGCAGCTGTGTGTCTACGTGACAAAATACATGCATGCGCCCTTAAAAATTCGTGTCTGCGAATTTAAATTTGCCACTGTTTTCAAAGCAAGCTATGAGTGCTTCACTTTTCGATTTTTTGAACATGTATTTATGCTCTAACGTAAGGTTCGATTTTACCTGCATTTTGATGCTCGTAAAATTTCCGATATAGAATGGACTGCTACGAAAGAAATCCTAAAGGATTCGCCTCCATTGTCAATTCAAGCGATTTTGGAATCTTCATTGTTGCATGGACCGCATATAAAATTTTATTTTTGTTTTTAATTTTTTCTATACATATAGGTATTCATATTTAAACTTTTCAACGACAAAGTCAAATTATTTTAAAATTAATTAGTTTCGGCTTTCTTAATATACCCTCGCACTGATTATTAGAGTGTTTTTGGTCAGTCAGTTTAAACGTCTCGATCGTTATACTTATGGTTATATTTGTGGTTAATTACTGATGGGGTCATCGTATGGGGACCAAAGGAACAGAGAAGTAGTAGTAGTAGTGGGGGGGGGGTTGACCCGCAGATCTGACAAGTAGGCCAGAGTAGGCCCTTTTTGTCATGCCCCAAGTCTGTCCCTTAACCCACTCTCTGCACTTCCCTTTGATGGTCGGGTAACTCAATGGGCCTTCCTGTTCTCTTTACAAAGTCCTTAAGTCTGCCCATTTAAGCATGTGCAGTTCTTCCTCGCTCAGAGTTGACGCTCCGAGTACCTGTTGTCTCATCCTTGCGTAGGCCTCGCATTCTGCCACGAGGTGTCTTGATGTCTCTTCTTCCTGTCCACAGGCTGGGCAGGTAGGGTCATTCTCGACTCCTATCGTGTCATGTGCTTCCTCAACCGGTTATGTCTGGTTAGAGTACCTATCAGCAGTCCAAGGTCTTTTCGTGTCCGTCCCAGCATCCATCTAATTCTGGTCGCTTTTGGATGGTCTAGGAATTCTGTGGTCTGTCTGCAACCCGTTCCTATTTCCCAGGAGTTTAATAGCGCGTCCTGGGCCCATTTGTTGGGTCCGCTTTGCACTTGTCTTTTTGTCACGCCCCAAAGTGGCTCCGGTCCTACATAGGCGGTTCCTGCCCCGAGTCGTGCGAGTTCGTCCGCCTTCTCGTTGCCTGGTACCCCGTATGTCCCGGAACCCAAACCAGCGTCACCCGTTTGCCATCGCTTAGGGTCTCCAGCGCCTCTGCGCATTCTTCCACCAAGCCGTCAGCAATCTTGGGTGCGTTTAGCGCCTTCAGGGTGGCTTGACTGTCAGAGCATATATATATATATAAGCTCCTCTTCGCTGTTCCGAACCTCTTCTAGGGTTGCCGCCATTATTATGGCGTAGACTTCTACTTGAAAAACAGTAGCCGACTCACCGAGCGAGTAGCTCTTCTGAACTTCTAGTTTTTCCACGTATACTCCCGTTCCTGTGGTTTGCTTCTCTGATAGTTTGGATCCATCAGTGTAGCAAACTAAAGCGCTCTCCTCAAACATCATTTCGTCTCTCTGCCACGCTTCCCTGTCTGGGATGTGGATTTTGTACCTCTTCTCGAGCCTTCAAGGTGCGTGTGCTCTGCTGACCGTCATTGACGTGAGGGGGATTTCTCTAATTGTCAGCTCTTCTATAGCTAGATGACCAGCTGTTTCCCCTCTTCCTCTCCACTGACCCGTGTCCCTTAGACGTAGGTAGGTCCCCATCGCCTCCCTCTTGATCCAAGTTGGTAGCGATAGTAGTCCCAGAATTGTCTCTAGGGCCAGGATCAGGGTAGTTCTCATAGCTCCGGTTATCCCTCTACACATCAGCCCCTGTAGGCTTCTGAGTTTTAGGGATGTGGTCGTTTTCTCCACTGCCGGCCACCAGACTATGGATCCGTGTAGGATCCTCGGTCTCAATATTGCCGTGTACATCCAGTGGAGGGTCCTGGGGGATAGTCCCCAGGTCCTGCCGACTACCCGTCGTAGCTGCCACATTGTTGCCTGGACCGTTATGATCATATTGGTAACATGTGGCGTCCAGGTGAGTCCGCTATCAATGGAACAGAGAAAGATCTCAAGAACTCAACTTGAGAGAATTCAGCGGCTTGCATGTCTGGGAGTTAGTGGTGCGATGAGGACAGCACTCACTAAGGCTATTGAAACGCTCGTAGGACTGTCCCTCTGCCCCTATTCCTGGAATACATGGCGTTAAGGACTATGTATAGACTTTAAAGCCTCGGCTATCTTAATATTAATCTTAGCCCTATGTTGGATCTTAATTTTAAGAATGTGTGTTCAAACAGAATGTGGGTCATAGATTTCTCAGAAATAGGGGTCACAATTAAACCAGCAACGAGACCACACGCGGCACCGTAGCTCTAACGCCATCGAACTCGTCTCACGTGCCGAGATTTGTTGGATAAAGGGTGAGTTGAGCACTTTTGTAGGGCATAGAATAGGGAAAATTGGATTATAAGGGTTCGGGATTTTTTTGTGAATTTTAACAATATATAAATGTGTTTAGTGAACAGTTGCGTTCACCCTAAGCGCCGATACACACACGCGTTTTTTTGCAGCGCGGTGATGCAGCGTTACCGCGTTTTTCTGAAGAATGCACGCAAGACGAACGCGCGTTTGCCGCTTAACTGTGTGAATCGCGCCATTTATTTCATAGTATCACGGACCACAATTGCGGTAACGCTGCGCCGTCGTGCTGCAGAAAAACGCGTGTGTGTACCGGCGCTAAGAGCTACACAAAACTTTATAGAGATTATCTGCCCTTCACTTAACATGAACAGGGACGAGATATGTTTACAAATTCAACTGAAGTCACCTGTAAGGGTTTTTTTACCTAAAAGGGAAGTCTAAAGAGAATGGAGTCTGTAGCTCTCACCCTAAATGGAGTGGTCTGAAAAACTCACTGCTCCGAAATTGGGAGAGGTCTGGAACAGGTATACTGCAGGTTTACTGCAGAACCACAGAAGCGAGATTTTCGAACGACCCCCCCTGAACCGAACCGAACCGAACCGAACTACGCCACTGGACAAATATGCAGACAAAAAGTAATGGTGACCTGTTTATTGTTTTCTTATCATCTGATCTAAAAACAATACTTTCTGTAGGAAAAGTTCTTTTTTCTACGACCGCATATGAAAATGATGGATTTCCGTGTGAAGAAATTTTTCCGCACATGTATAGAAGGGTATACGATGACGTCTGTCACCATACTTTTCCCCACATGTGTTGCAAAGTACTTTTCCACACATGGGCGGAAAAGCAGTTTCATTTAATTTGTGCAAAATTAAAGACCATTTTTTACGACAATTAGTCATCATGACAATAGTTCAATAGTCTTCGTGGGAAAAATAGCGCACACAACTCGATGGACTTTGTAACTTTCTTACACTCGATTGTTGTTCACAACATTCACGCTCGTCTGAAATTTGTCACCATCTCTTGTTAAGTAATATACTATTTAAAAACTATCCAAATCCAGAAAAGAAAGAAATCACTCTTTGATCTTTTGATTATTTTCCGATTCTTTTTTCAGTCAAGTTTGATATGATTATTTATTTTGATGGTTTAGAATTTTTATCTAGTTTGACAGGTTTGGCATTTCTCTTAAAAAAACTGTCATTTCTCATTTCTGTTTTTACTTTTTATTTATTAGGGATAAATTGTGACACTGTTATCCCTAAAATTTAAAATAAAAAATGTACTTTTTATCCCTTAAGAGCGAAAATAAATTAAATTTTTTTAATATGCAGACCTAAAAAATATAACAAATTTCCATCCAAATGTCAACAACGAATATTGCGAAGTCGGAGAAAATAAAGCTTTCAACTAAAAAATGCAAATGGTGACGTACTAGAGGGATCTGATAAAAAGCAGGCCGGATTTTAACGGTCTGATTGCTTTTTCTGCAGAAAATTTGAATTTTATTGGTAGCTGAGTGGATGCTTGAACCAAAATATGGCAATGCTTGAATTTTAGTTTTAGTGTAAAGTTTAGAACACAAGACATATTTAGGTAAAAAACATATATACATAATCTTAGCTTAGTAATGTTGTGGCTTTTCCAAAAAATTGGGTTTACATATTTTTAGAATCTCACTATAAAATCAATCAAAAAATTAACCTGAGTTTTGAATAAATATATTTTTTGTCCACCATCTCAAAATCAAAGATGGCGGGCGAAATTAAAATGTACCCTTGCTCGTACAACAAGGTACAAAATAGCAAAATCGGTTTGGTGGTTCTAAAAAAAATATATTTTTGTTTCAACCATTGTTTTGAATATTATAGGATTGCCTTGCCAATCATGTCTGCATTAATTTCCCTCTAAATTCTACTGAACCGATTTTGATGAAATAAAAAACATGAAAATTGATTGCCTTTTAAGATTATGATTAAAATCTACATCCATCTTAAAATTTAAAAGGCCGTTATTTTTTGAAAATATTTTACTTTTTTTTTGAATTTATAGAAAATCACTACTTTTGGCTCACATAACTAGGTATCAATTAGTAAAATAGGCGTCGTGGTTCTCAAAATATCTACTTTTGTTTTAGCCATTGTTTTACACATTATACGATTGCATTGCTAATCCTGTTTGCATTCATTTCCTTATAAACTCATTATTTGTAAACCGACCTTAGTGAAATAAAAAACCTCATGAGATTATAATCGAAATTTGCTGCCTAATTAAGTTAAGATGTCGGACAGCATCATACTTGACCATTCAAAGAGGCACGTTTATTCTCATTTTCCGAAAATGTTTTGGTTTTTATTTATATTATAGAAAAGCACTAATTTTCTCCTGCATAACGAGGTACAAATTAATAAAATGGTTTGTTTCACGATTATTTCTTTAAAAATTCATTTTTACTGATCCAATTGTAATACGTTATTGTTAAAGAACAATCAATTCTCACCATGTTTTTTTTTATTTCACTAAAGTCGGTTTAGTAAGAACAAATTTATAAGGAAATTAATGCAAACAGGATTAGGATAGGATAAAAATAGATTTTTGGAGAACCATCACACCAATTTTACTAATTTGTACCTCATTGTGTGGGGAAAAGTAGTGCTTTTCTATAAATTAAAAAAAAAAGCATTTTTGCAAAATAAGAGTGAACACGCCATTTTGAAAAATCAATTCTGTCCGCCATCTTAAATTTTAAGATGACGATAAACTTTAATCATAATCTATAAAAAGCAATCAATTCTCATTAGGACGTTTTTTATTTCATTAAAATCGGTTCAGTAGTAATCAATTTATAAGGAAATAAATGGAGACGTGATTGGCAAGGCAATCGTTTACATATAAAATATATTTTTTTGTAACCAGTAAACCGATTTTTCTGACTCGTCCCTTCTTGTATGTGGCAAGAATGCAGCTTTTTTACAAATTTACAAAAATAATTCAAACTTGTTCGCAACATAAGAATAAACGAGAATCTTTGAAGGGTGTATTGTAAGTTCGTCCGCCATCTTGGATTTTGAGACGGCGGAC
Organism: Aspidapion aeneum; assembly: GCA_963576565.1. Classification (NCBI taxonomy): domain Eukaryota; kingdom Metazoa; phylum Arthropoda; class Insecta; order Coleoptera; family Brentidae; genus Aspidapion; species Aspidapion aeneum. The sequence continues at coordinate 34,337,185 of OY755045.1, forward strand.
AAAAAAATATATTTGATCAAAACTCTGATTAATTATCTGCCAAGTGCAGTTCGTTCCAATAAAATCGAATATACAGTTCAAAAGTTATAATGAAAACAAAATTGTCCGGTTTTTTTTGGCCCTCCCGGTATATTCATAAAACCCTGAATATGAATGGGTGTCTCTAAAAGGTTTGTACAAAATCTTAGCACATATTCCTGAAGTCAAAATAAGTCGATTTAAAGCAACTTACCTTAGTCCGAAATTACTCCGTTTCAGACATACTATATAGTGAATTTAAAAATTAAAAATCGATGTAATTAAAATTTATGAACATTTCTCAACGCATTACTTTAAAAATTGGTACTCGGGGGTTTTTTGGGATGCGAAACCTAAATATGGACACTTTTTCACTGTGGCCGTTAGAGGGCGCTTCACAATGCGCTTTTTAAGGTTTAAAATGACTATAACTTTTTTTCTTAAGAAAATATTTTCCTGAATCTGTTTAAGCCAAAACGGTACTCTTGTTAACATGCGCTAAAGTAGGTCGTTTTTAGTGTTCGATGCCGCAACGGAATACTGAAATTATTTTGAATGACTATTTCACTAGACTGTTTTAAACTGCCAAAATGTCATAGAAACGGCCAGTTTTCTACTGACTATTGTTCTCAAAGCTTTATTCAAGTTTGTTGCTTTTCGGCAAAATCGATTTTTAATTTTAAAATTCACGTATCTCGGAAACGGAGCAATTTTGCACATTAAATCAACTTATTTTGACCTCAGGAATATGTGCTAATATTTTGTGCAGACCTTTTAGAGACACCCTGTATATATCAACCTCTAACAGTAACGCACCCAGGAATTTATCTTGGGGGGGGGGGGGGGCGAGGCCGCACAATGTCGTATGGGGGTCGGACCCCGAAGCCCCCCTGGGTGCGCCTTTGCTATAAGTATAAAATTCTTCATTTTAATAAAAAATTTAAAAGAATTAGTTGAATAAACAAACTATTGATTTCAGTTGCATGCCAGGGTTTTGTCCTTAACCTTAACATAAGTATCATTAATCAAAGGCTAGTGTCATCTTATTTAAAATTAATTGAAAAATCATTTAACTACGTTAGAAAAATACTTATTGTTGAAAGTTTTATTATTTACCTTTTTACTAACTGAGAAATAAATTACTTTTAAATAAATTAAGAATTTAGGTTTATACGGTTTCTTATAAATTATTAAAATTTAAAAGAAAATACCTACCATAAAAATTTACAAAAGAGAAGAGCCATATTAATGTGTTGGTTAAAATAAAATAAAGATATTTTTTATTAACGTGTAAGGTTTTATTTTTTCATATTCAAATCTGAGGGCACGGCAGTGCCTTGCCAATTTCGCGCTGCCGTACCATTTTTTCTTGAAACATTTCAGCCACTATTTGATCTATCTAAAACTCTACTAACTACAGAACCACACTTGACCTTGATAGAGGCACGTTTATTCTTATTTTCCAAAAATGTTTAAGTTTCTTATTTACTACTACTACTATGTCGGTTTAGAACGTTTTCTACGTTGTCCGACGCCTATTCTCCACCTCCTTCGATCCTGACAATCATCTTCTGTCAGATTCTTTTGTCTCATTGACCTTTGGATTGACTGTTGCCATTCTAGTTTGCTAGTTGCCACTCTAGGACCTGTTTTGGTAATCTTTCGTCGTTCATCCGTTGTACATGGCCGTACCATATCAATTGCCTTTTAGTGATGTCATCCGTTATGCTTCCCTCGATTCCCATTCTTTCTTTTATGATCTCATTTCTTATGTGATCTAATCTAGATATTCTCATTGATCTTCTTATTGCATTCATTTCGACACTTTCCATTTTTGTTTTGTATTTTTCTGTTACGGGACAAGTCTCTATTCCATACAACAGCGTGCTTTTTACCATTGTTTCATATATGTTAAATTTTACATTCTTTCTTATCTCTCTGCTCCATAAAATACTGTTAAGACATCCAATAACCTTTTTTGCTTTTACTATTCTTTTTTCCAATTCTTTACAGTCTGTTCCTGTCTTATCAAATGTGACACCCAAGTATACATACTCATTGTTTGTCCATTGTCTAGTTCTAACTCACTGGATTCGTTTCCAATACATTAGTACTGTGTCTTGTCCACGTTCACTGTTAGTCCCCACTTTTGGTATTCTTCCGTTAACTTTCTCATCATATACTCCATGTCTTCTTTATCATTAGCTACAATTACTTGGTCGTCAGCAAACTGTAGTGTGTAGATAGTAAATCGGTCGTTAAGTTGTATTCCCATGCCGTGCACTTTACGTTTCCAGTTTTTTAGAGCCACTGCGATATATGTTTTAAAAAGAGTTAGAGAGATACAAAATCCCTCTCTTAAGCCATTTGTTAACAGGAATTCTTTTGAAAGTCGATTTCCAATTTTAATTTTAGATTTTGACCCTTTGTATAGTTCTTTTATCGCTTTTATGTATGTATGATTGATATTAGTTTGTTCCAACACCGTCCATAATTTTTCTACCGGAACGGTATCATATGTTTTTTATAGGTCCACAAAGGTAACATGAGTCTCTATATTTCTGGCGCTTCTTTTCTCAATTACTTGTTTAAGACAAAAAACATTATCACTACAAGATCTGCCTGCACGAAACACACTTTGCTCTTCTTCTTCTTATTCATGAAAATCATTCTCTATTAGATCTCTAAGAATCCTACCGTACAATCTACTTAGAGTGCTGGTGACTGAAATTCCTCTGTAATTGTTACAATCCAGCTTGTTTCCTTTTTTATGTATTGAGGATATGAATGCAATTTTCCAATCATTAGGTACTGGATGTCCATTTATGCATTGATTGATAATATATATGATATTTTCGAGTAGTTTCTCTGATCCATATTTGAGCATTTCAGCATATATTCCCCCAGGTCCGCTAGCTTTTCCGGATTTAAGCTTTTTTATACTATTCTTTATCATTTCTTTTTCGATGATTACTTCCTCTCCATGTACTTGTATGTCTTTCCTCGGAGAGGCTGTTAGATATTCGGGTCTCGTCTCCTGCAGCAGTCCCTTGTAGTGTTCTGTCTATTGTTCTGGTTTGATGATCTGGTTGTTTAAAAGGTAAACTCTTGTTGGGTTTTTTACTGTAGAAATGAATTTCCATTCCTCATAGCTCTGCCTACCTCCTACGTGTATATTTATATCGTGGCATTTGCGCTCAAACATTTCATTTTTTTCTGTGCATATCAAACTTCTTAGCTGTCTTCTGGTTTCCCTGTATATTTCTAGGTCTCTTTGCTCTTTAGTACTGAGCCATTTCAAGTATGTGCGTTTTTTCTCTTTGACCAATTCCTGTATTTTGTCCGTCCACCACATCTTCCTGTTATTTCTGTTATCTTGGTATCCAACAGCTTCGTTGCTTGCTTCCTTCAAGCTTTTTATTATGTTTGTATATATCTCTTCAAATGAGTGATTTTTGATCTAATCGGTTCTGATACAATCTTTGAGTTCTTTCGATTTCTAGACTTCTAAAGTTGTATTTTTGATTGTCATCGATCACTCTAGGTTTTCATTTTCTCTAATACTTTCGTCCTTATTTGTTTTTCTTAAAGGGAATAATATTTTTGCTTTTACCAGATGGTGGTCAGATCCACAGGTAACACCACGAAGTGCTCGCACATCATACCACTTTAATTGCGAGTGTTGTCCACCTATAGCATAATCAATGATTGATTTAAGATTTCTTGTTGGCTGAATCCAGGTATATTGATGAATATCCTTATATTTAAAAAAACCATTATTTATTTTTAGGTTGTGGGTTTCACACAATTGCATCAGTCTTAAGCCATTATCATTTGTTACTTCCTCTCCAAATGGTCCTATCACTTTGCTCTGGGTTTGTCTACCAGTTCGGCTATTAAAATCGCCAAGCATAATTATTTCTCTGGTATTACCGATTTTGGTGATAGTCTCATCCAGTTGGTCAAAGAACATTTATTTTGTACCTACTCTTTCGTCCTCTGATGGTGCGTAGACTGCTATTATGCTTATATTATGTCCAAGCATCTTCATGTTCACTCGAAGTATGTTTTCACTAATGCAATCGTAGTCTGTAATTTTATTCTTTAGATTTTTCTTTATTAACAAGGATACCCCTCTGGCTGCTCTGCTTCCTTTTGGGACTCCAGTGAATATATGGACAAAATTGCCGACACTATTCGTACCTGTTTCTTTCTTTTTTGTCTCTGTGAGTGCAATAATATCGATCTTACAATTCTGCACTTCAGTTGCAATAATGTCCAACTTTTGATTCACTCCCTGTACGTTCCATGTAGCTATATTCATAGTCCTTTGTCTTTGGTTTTTTCGTCTTCGAGGCTTTGTTTAGGCTTTTTGGTAATTGCTTTGTTTTACAAGTATTAGAGAACCAGTCTAATGCCTCAACCCCCTACTTGGAGGGCCAGGATTTTTAATCATGGTTTTTCTCCTCTAGCCTTTGACGAGCCAACGCCATACTGTAAGGCAACAGGTGTGGTCTTTTATAGTATCCCTAAAAGAAAGGGTTGCCACCTACGCTATGATCACCGTACCGAGGTCCATTCTCTCCGCCTTTCATATCGATGTGGTCTTCTCCCGTAACCCTGGGAAAGGGACACTATACAGGTGCTAACTCTCCGGGTCGGAGAGTACCTGGAATTTACGGAGGGCAGGGGTCGATTCATTTCCCCTGATAGACATCTGACGAGGTCTACCCGTACCTGTTTTTTATTTATATTATATAAAAGCACTACTTTTCTCCCGCATAAACAAATTAATTAAATGGGTGTAGTGGTTCTCACAAAGTCTGATTTTGTTTCACGATTGTTTTACAAATTATATGGTTGCATTGCAAATCCTGTCTGCAATTATTTCTTTATAAATTCATTTTTACTGATCCGATTGTAATACGTTATTGTTAAAGAACAATCAATTCTCACCATGTTTTTTTTATTTCACTAAAATCGGTTTAGTAAGAACAAATTTATAAGGAAATGAATGCAAACAGGATTGGCAATACCATCGTGTAATCTGTACAACAATGCTTGAAACAAAAATAGATTTTTGGAAAACCACCACACCAATTTTACTAATTTGTACCTCGTTGTGTGAGGAAAAGTAGTGCTTTTCTATAAATAAAAAAAAAACTAAAGCATTTTCGGAAAATAAGAGTAAACACGCCATTTTGAAAAACCAAGTATGATTCTGTCCGCCATCTTAAATTTTAAGATAACGATAAACTTTGGTCATAATCTATAAAAAAACAATCAATTCTCATTAGGATGTTTTTTATTTCATTAAAATCGGTTCAGTAGTAATGAATTTATAAGGAAATAAATGGAGAAGTGATTGGCAAGGCAATCGTATAATATGCAAAATAATGGTTGAAACAAAAATATATTTTTTGTAACCACTAAACCGATTTTTCTGGCTCGTCTCTTGTTGTGTGTGGCAAGATTGCAGGATTTTTACAAATTTAAAAAAATAATTAAAACTTGTCTTGCATTTTAATTTCATCCGCCATCTTGGATTTTGAGACGGGGGACAAAAAATATATTTGATCAAAACTCTGATTAATTACCTGCCAAGTGCAGTTTGTTCCAATAAAATCGATTATATAGTTCAAAATTTATAATGAAAACAAAATTGTCCGGTTTTTTTGGCTCACCCGGTATATTCCTAAAACCCTGAATATATATATCAACCTCTAATAGTAATGCACTCAGGAATTTATCTTGGGGGGCGAGGCCCCATAATGTCGTATGGGGGTCGGATCCCGGATTTAAAAGAATTAGCTGAATAAACAAACTATTGATTTCAGTTGAATGCCAGGGTTTTGTCTTTAACTTTAACATAAAGTATCGTTAAACAAAGGCTAGTGTCATCTTATTTAAAATTTATTGAAAAATCATTTAACTACGTTAGAAAAACACTTAAGCCAATCACACACAAAAATGCATAGCGCATAGCATGGCGCATAGAAGTTCAACCTTATGGACTTTTCTTATGCAAAACCAATATGGCCGCTGCTATTCGATCGTTGATTGGTTAAAAGCGCCGTGCCACGCGTTATGCACCATGCTACGGAGGTGTGTGTGATGGCCTTTATTCTTGAAAGCTTTATTATTTACCTTTTTACGGACTGAGAAATAAATTACTTTTAAATAAATTAAAAATTTACGTATATACGGTTTCTTATAAATAATTATTGAAATTTAAAAATAAATACCTACCATAAAGATTTACAAAAGAAAAGAGCTATATTGATACGTGTTGGTTAAAATAAAATAAAAATATTTTTATTAAGGTGTATGGTTTTATTTATTCATATTCAAATCTGAGGGCACGGCGGTGCCTCTCCAAGTTCGCCCTGCCGTACCTTTTCTTGAAAATTTCAGTTCATATTTGACCTATCTAAAACTCTACTGAGGAATGAGCTACAAACCTCAAACTTTGCACAGTCGTAGATCTTCATAGAGTTAACAACCCCTCCAAGTTTCATGGACTTCCATAAAGTAGTTACGAAATTTCAAAAAACCTCGAAATTGTGGCAATCTTATACCCAAATTCAACGTAAAAAGAATTTTTACTTAAGTTTCTCTAAAACATAAACTGCTTTCTGTAAAAACTATACTTTGTCTAGCTAAACTCGATATTCCTCATATTTGCAAGTTTGCAGTTACCACCTAGTTGGAAGAATTTTTTCAATCAATCAATTCAACGCACAGATATGCATGTCACACGACATGCGAACAATCCACGCTATGCCTCCTTGTTCTTTCTCTCTCGTTCTTACAGTGCCAGCGATCTGCGGAATAAAACGTCTTTCAAAAAAAAACCAGTGTTTTGTTGAATCAAGGCCCTCAAAAAAATACAGGCCATGACACTAACAAAATCAGCTGTTGTTGTGAGCTGAATTTTACATTGGGTCTTATGGATGAATAGAGGTTTATTTGTGATATTTTCAAAATGGCACTACAGATTTTCGCGAAATTTTAGTCAAATATTCCCAGACATTATACCGATATTCCACCAAACTTTTGTAAGCATGAAAGATAATTAAAAGGTTAAAATCTTTAAGATATAGCATTCCTTATTTTGAATTTAAATTGCCCGCCATGCACCGCACGCCAACTGATATTTGACATGGATTTGACTTTATCATCTGTGTTTGTCATGGCATTTGTTTATTTTGTAAAACGAATTTTTAATGATTTTTTACAATAAAGTTCATTTAAAATCCAAAAATACTGGTGTTAATCTTTTTAAAACAAAATACATTACAAAAAAATTGATGTAGTTTTTGTAAACACATCTAAATAAGTCTTAAAAGTTGCCGAATATAAACATATAGGTGTAGGTGAGCCGATTACTTTCCAGGCAGAAACGAACACATTCGCTTCTGCTTTAAATTTAATTTTTGTGTGAGCTAATGAAGCGGCTCTGAAAAATTAAGGATTACTATACATTAAAAAAAAATTTACAAGAATATAGTAAAAACAATCTCAAAGCCGATTTTATTTTTTTTTAAATCAAATATTCATGAACCGTCATTCCAACTGCAATATTTTAAACACAATCAGCTGTGGCGTGACGTGACCATCAAATAGAAATTCAGTCTTCGCTGTGACGTCAACAAAGTTGTAGATCGTGGCCCGCCCCTTTTGATAGCTCTGGACTGGTATTCTCATAAATTGGCTTAAAAACGTTACGTTTGTTTATGTTTTTTGACATTTGTGGCATACATTAGAGATTTTTTTCCCAGTTAGTTATTTTTGTTATTTATTGATAACAACATCGAAAATCTAGAGATGGTGATGGCTAGAAATGATTTTAATGAGAGATGTTGGGCTAGCGGTGTCTTAACATGATTGTAATGACCCCTACACTCCAAGGGTATAATATGAAAGGTTTTGTAGACGTCTTTAGTTAAAAATCTTCAATAATTTTAGAAATTTAAATTTTTTTAAGTTTTGGCACGACCACCACCATTTCATTGTTCCAACTGAATACCGTCGCTTATACTAGGGTGTTTTCAATAAGGCTCAAATGCTCGGTTACCTACTCTACAGGGTACCTTTATATATAAAAGTAGGGTAGCTTTACATATAGAAGTGTAGAAAACCTGCCCATAAACAATTTTTAATTAATCATTTATCTATACCACTTAAATAGATTCCAGAGGGGTGAGAAATACTTAAAATATTTATTCGCAAACTCCTTAAACTCCTTCATTTGTGCCTCGAAGAATAAGAAAGGTAGCTATTTTGGTACCTTATTGTACTTAAAGTATAGGCTGAAGGCCTCTTTAACTACTATACATATAAAATTGGCCAAAAAAATTAACTGTGTGCATAATAGTCATAATACTTGTTAATAGGTTTGAATTTTTTAAAAACGCCAAATGATTTCCAAAAACAGATGCCAATTGGTAGGTGCTTTTAAACACGGTTACTGTTTTAAAAAAATGCTCAGCGCAATCGTACGTAAATGCCATTTTTGCACTTTTGGTCAGGTGCTTAGCGAATTTGACGTCATAAAAAGGTGAGCGTCTTAAAAACGCTATGCGTTTTTTATTACGAGAATACCTGTCCTGGTTACGCCTTTCCGCGTCCGTAACGTCTTTTGGCGTAACATCATTTGTGAACAACTACTAAAAGTATTATTTAAAACCGATGTGCGGCCTTTAAAATTTACCCTGTAAAAAAATTTAAAATATTTAAAGAAGTTTTCAAAATATCGAGCAAAAACATCTTATTGGGCTTGGAATAGCGCAGCTCTTTTCTTATTTTCGAAATCTCTATGTAGCTAGTTTTATCTACGACACCTATACCTAACTCTACTACTACTACTATGTCGGTTTAGAACGTTTTTCTACGTTGTCCGACGCCTATTCTCCACCTCCTTCGATCCTGACAGTCATCTCCCGTCAGGTTTTTTTGCCTCATTGATCTTTGGATTGACTGTTGCCATTCCAGTTTAGGACGCCCTCTTTTTCTGCGCCCTATTGGTTGCCATTCTAGGACCTGCTTTGGTAATCTTTCGTCGCTCATCCGTTGTACATGACCGTACCATATCAGTTGCCTTTTAGTTCAGTTCAGTTATGCTTCCCTCGATTCCCATTCTTTCTTTTATGATCTCATTTCTTATATGATCTGTTCTGGATATTCTCATTGATCTTCTTATTGCATTCAATTCGACACTTTCCAATTTTGCTTTGTATTTTTCTGTTACGCGACAAGTCTCTATTTCATACAACAGCGTGCTTTTCACCATTGTTTCATATATGTTAAATTTTTCATTCTTTTTTATCTCTCTGCTCCTTAAAATACTGTTGCTTTTACTATTCATTTTTCCAGTTCTTTACAGTCTGTTCCTGTCTTATCAAATGTGACACCCAAGTATACATACTCATTGCATGGAGATATTGTTTGTCCATTTTCTACTTCTAATTCACTTGATTCGTTTCCAATACATAAGTACTGTGTCTTGTCCACGTTCACTCTTAACCCCCACTTTTGGTATTCTTCAGTTAAATTTCTCATCATATACTCCATGTCTTCTTTATCATTAGCTACAATTACTTGGTCGTCAGCAAACTGTAGTGTTTAAATGGTAAATCGGTCGTTAAGTTGTATTCCCATGCCGTGTACTTTGCGTTTCCAGTTTTTTAGAGCTACTGCGATATATATTTTAAAAAGAGTTGGAGAGATACAACATCCCTGTCTTATGCCTTTCGTTACCAGGAATTCTTTTAAAAGTCGATTTCCAATTTTTATTTTAGATTTTGACCCTTTGTATAGTTCTTTTATCGCGTTTATGTGTGTATGATTGATATTAGTCTGCTCTAACACTGTCCATAATTTTTCTACTGGAACGGTACCATATGCTTTTTGTAGGTCCACAAAGGTAACATGAGTCTATATTTCTGGCGCTCCTTTTCTCAATTACTTGTTTAAGACAAAACACATTATCACTTTGCTCTTCTTCTCCTTGTTCATGAAAATCATTCTCTATTAGATCTCTAAGAATCCTACCGTACAATCTACTTAGAGAACTGGTTACTGAAATTTCTCTGTAATTGTTGCAATCCAGCTTGTTTCCTTTTTTATGTATTGAGGATATGAATGCAATTTTCCAATCATCAGGGACTGGATGTCCATTTATGCATTGATTGATAATATATGTGAGATTTTCGAATAGTTTCTCTGATCCATATTTGAGGATTTCAGCATATATTCCCCCAGGTCCGCTAGCTTTTCCGGATTTAAGCTTTTTAATACTATCATTTCTTTTTCGATGATTACTTCCTCTCCATGTACTTCTATGTCTCTCCTCGGAGAGGCCTTCAGATATTCGGGTCTCATCTCCTGCAGCAGTCCCTTATAGTGTTCTGTCCATTGTTCTGGTTTGATGATCTGGATGTTTACTTTTTCTTTTGTGGGGTTTATTACTGTTTATTACAAAACTCTGCCTACCTCCTACGTGTGTATTTATATCGTGGCATTTGCGCTCGAACATTTCATTCTTTTCTGTGCGTATCAATTTCTTAGCTTTTTCTGGCTTCCCTGTAGATTTCTAGGTCTCTTTGGTCTTTAGTACTGAGCAATTTCAAGTATGTGCGTTTTTTCTCCTTGACCGTTTCCTGTATTTCTTCCGTCCACCACATCTTATTGTTATTTCTATTATCTTGGTATCCAACAGCTTCTTTGCTTGCTTCCTTCAAGCTTTTTACTATGTTTGTATGTATCTCTTCAAATGAATGCTGTGTGTTTAATAATTTTTCATCCAATCGTTTCTGATACAATCTTTGCGTACTTTCGATTGCTAGACTTCTAAAGTTGTATTTTTGATTTTCTTCGATACACTCTGGGTTTTCACTTTCTCCAATACTTTCGTCTCTATTTGTTTTTCTTACAGGGAATAATATTTTGCCAGCTCTAAATTTATATTTAAAACAAAAATAAATGCGTCTTGGGGTTTTATGAATAAACATGGTTATTAAATAACCTTTAACGTGAAAAGACTTTAAATAAATACCCCGTATATGTACACTGCATCTGCATCTCCAGAGAATAATCCTGCAGGTGCGACGCGGCACCCATAAATTGTTTGAAGTAATTCTTACGTGTGCCACAGGTGTTTAGAAATTTACCTTGAACTTCGTAAATTTCACGAAACTAGAACATAAACTTTAAAATTCATAGACTCGCGAATGTAGTTTTACAAAGAAACTCGTAAATTTTCTTTAAGAAAACCGTCAAATCGTGCTCTTTTTATTTATTTGAGATAATATGGATGTGTGTTTGAAAGAAATAGTCTCAAGAACTACTTTTGTGACTATTTCTGGCAAACGGTAATATACAGGGTGTCTCAAATAAAAGCAACTACATGGGGATTTCGGAAACGGTAAAAGATACGAGTTTGTTTAAATGAGAAAAACGTTGCGCTATTCCAAACGCAATCAGATATATAAGCAGAGCAAAAACTAAAAATTGTATTTTTTGAAAAATTCAAATATCGCCGCCATCTTGCAAACAAATCCAATAAAAGGTAGGTTTGTGTAAACAACTACGGCCAATTGAATGAACTTAACAATTTTTTTCTAGGCCTTCTAGTTTTTTTGAAACCAAAGCCAACTTTGTTATTTCTTATGACTGCCATATTGGATATATACTTCAATAAATAGAGCATAAAAGGAGCTTTTCAACCGTGTATAATAAGCCTATCTTTGGATGATGGAAAATGTGAATTTATTAAAAAAATTGTTTTTCAATTAGTCGGCTGTGAAACAAATGCCTTGTTGTTATACAAAAACTTTTCCAATTATTTGATTTATATGCAAACCTTTAAGGCTCTTATAGCAATACATTCAAACTCCATCTAACTTGATGGTGCACCTTACCATTTAAGAACGGACTTTCATCGGCCCAGTACACGTAGTTATGTCTGTTAAACACCCCGCAGTTTGTAAACCTGCTTTCATCGGACCACAGAACCTTAAGCGAAAATTGAGGTATTTATTGCGAATTTTTTTATATACCAATTGCAAAACAAGGTTCTTCTTTCAAAGTCACCATCTCGGAGTGCTTGACTAATAATATGTGTTGCATATGGATGATACCTGAATTTTTTTAAGAAATCTTTGTGCAGTTGATTTGGGTACTTCGTCATTATTTTCCAGTTCACGAAGGGAGATGCGAGGATTGTCAACGACACTTTGTAAAACCAGACCTTCAATATTTTCATCAGGTTGTCGATTACGATTTTATTTTTTAAAGGAACCATATTCAATTTAATTATTTTTAAGTATTCTGAAGATTGGCAAACCTGGTTGTCGTCTCTCTGGATATCTCTGAAAGTACATATCTCGAGCTCTTCCAGCATTCTTATTACACAAAATACAACATGCATACATATCTACTTTCTCCCAATTTGGAAACCTTTCCATGTTAAATTTGATTGATTTAGAAACTTTAAAACTTCAACAGATAAATTAAATAAATGACAAAGTTTTGACATATAGTTACGTAGGTATGACGCAACTACGGCCTTTGTTTCACAGCCAGCCAAGTGAAAAACAGTTTTTTTAAATAAATTCACATATTCCGTCATTGAAAAATAGTCTTATTACACATGGTTGAAAAGCTCTTTTAATGCTCTATTTATTGTCGTAAAAACTCAATATGGCGGTCATAAGAAATAACAAAGTTGGCTATGGTTTCAAAAAAATAAAAGGCCTACAAAAAATTTGTTAACGTCATTCAATTGGCCTTAGTTGCTTATACAAAACTATCAAGCTTCATTAAATTTGTTCGCAAGATAGCGGCGATATTTCAGTTTTTCAAAAAACACAATTTTTAGTTTTTGCTCGATATTTTAATAACCCCTGTAGATATCTTTAATATTGATACAGCTCCTGATTGGGCTTAGGTTAGCGCAACCTTTTTCTCATGTAAACCAACTCGTTTCGTTTTCTTACCGTTTCCGAAATCCCCTTGTAGTTGCTTTTATCTGGGACACCCTGTATAGGAGGGTCACTGTCGGACAACTTTGATCAGCTATCAGACAGCGAGTTAGAGAAGCTCCTAGACAGAAAACATTAAATGTCGGGAAGCGACTCTAGAACCTCCAGCGATTTCAAATATCGTGAAGTAGAGAGAGTTACTATCACGTGAGTCTACTCTTAGGAACTTTCACATCGGAAGAGCACAAATTTACTCTCAAATGGAAAAAAAGTTTAAAGTAAAGCAATACGGGTCGCTCTGAAAGTTTTTAGATACAGAAACACTACAAGGTTTTTTAAAAAAAATTTATTCTGTTTTGTCAACATATTCTCCCCCAACCTCAATACATTTGCGCATTCAGTAAAACCACCTTTCAATTTCTCGTGAACAACGTTCTTGTGAAAGGATGCTAATTTTGTCCTCAAATGCAGCTACTGCCTATTTGCACTGCACCTGTTCAGCAAAAAAATCTATTGTTCTAGCGGCGCTGTGGGCAGGTGCATTATCATGGTGCCATTCAATACCCCGTAGACCAGTCTTTGGACGTTTTTTGCATAGTTTTTGGAAGACTATAAAGCAACCGTCGTGATGAATGATGGGAGCATTTTCTTTCCAGCACACACAACACCTTCAAAGCACCAAACTGATGATTGCTATTTAGTTTCGGGATCATAATGTTATAAACATGTTTCGTCACCCGTTACGGTGTTAAAAATGTTTTTACCTTGCCCATTGATAAATTTGTGAAGCATACCACCCATCTGGAACAAATATTCCTTCGGCGAACGTGTTTCTACAAAAAGGTTTTAACTGCTGTGGATCCAATGCCGAGAGAAGCTTCAATTTCGATATGAGTCAGTCAACGATCTTGTTTCACCATCTTTCGGACAGCTTCTACTATTTCCGGAGTCACAGCAATGTGCGGTCGACCTGTGCGAGGATCATCATCCAATGACATAAGGTCCCTTTTAAACTCTGCAAACCAATTCCACACTATAGCCCTAGGAGTGGCAGAGTCCACAAAGCAACTCATCAAATTTTCGTGACATTCAGTTTGGTTTAGTCCTTTTTTGTAGTCATACAAAATCATGGCACAAAAATCGCGACTACCCGGTTCCATTTTTTACGGTAAAATTTTGCAAATACTGAGATGAGTTCGCGTTCGTGGTAAAACGCCTACTAAATGAATAAAGCGCTGCCCCTGCGTGTGAACAACTTTGACTTGAAAGAATATCGCAGACAGTAAAAACTGATTTAAACTTGTATCAATTAGAAAAATCTAAAGAGTTTTAGCGTAACCCTCGTATTATACTTCTGCGTACTTTTTTTTCTGTTCGTTTTTAATCGCCCGTAAATTTCTTTGTTCCTTTTTTTTTGGGCTAAAAGAGGGCTGTTTTAACGTTAAACATTTTTTTTCTTCGAAAACATATTTTTCTTTTGAAGCAAGACTAATTCCTTTGTAAATTTACAACCCTGGCAAATTTCTTTTCAGTGCTTTTTGTTTTACTTTTTTTGAGAATACGGGTTAAAAGTATTTTTTTACAATTGGTCTCTTAAGAAATCAATGAAAATAAGCAGAAAACTTTTGAAATATATTATGTTTTAAGTTTTTTATAGGTACATGAAATCGGTAAATGCAGATGTGTTTCAAGCAAAGAATTTTTGATGAGAAAATTCAGTACTTAAAGGCTATTTTCATAAAGGCGAATATGCATGTCAGTTTCATTAGTTTAAACTGTTCTGAATTAAAAGGGCCCCCATAGTTTATCATAATCGACAAATAAAAAATCGTCTAAGATTATAAACGAAATAGCGTAACAATCCTATATTAAAAGCGGAATTATTAATAACCGAACATTATCGAAAATCGAAGTTCCGTGTAACGACTTTTATCAAAACCGGACAGAATCAAAAAAGACAAAATCATTACAAGAGGTCGGGCCTAGCTTGTGACGTTCACCCAAAGGAGAGTGGTTCTAATATTGCTATGCAACTGAAGCGTCCTTCCCTGTCATTTCTTTTACTGCCATGCTTAAAGAGAACGCTGTATCTACATAGGGATTGCTAAAGCACATACGTCATTTTCATTAAGCAAGGCCCATCCTCTAAGAAGGTCAGGTGTTTTTTTTTTACGCTTATGCGCACTCGCAAGGAGATCCCTATCACGCTCGAGAAGTGGCAAGTACGCGGAAATGTTGGTGTATGTTGGTTTTGAAAGGGTTCAGGTTGTAACCTGCAGGGAAAACTGTCGCAGGGAGTTTATTGCCCAGCGATGCTGTTCTCCAGAGATATGAATTCTGATATAATGAGGTTCTTGGTGCCTCTAGTTTGACAGTGAATTGATAGTTATCGTCTGTTTGACGTGTTCGCCTAGTAGGTGCTACTCCCGGGGGGATCTACGTGCCAACTCTTCAGAGCATTTTCCGTGATAATACCTGTAGAAAAGAGATAGATCGCCCACAGTTCTTCGATGTTCGAGACTATCCAAGCTACGGGTAAGTGCGAGGTCATTGATCAGCTTGATAGCTCGTTTTTGCACGGTGTTCAAAAGCATTAAGGTATGTTTGGGTTGGTCGAATCTGGGCTTTGTAGAGTGTTAGCAGTTGGCTTGGTGTATACAAATGTCTTGTACGAAATAGCACCCCAAGCTTTTGGGACGCCCTTTTAGCTATATCTGCCACGTGACTGTGCCAAGACATGTTGGTCCCTGCAGTGACTCCTAAGATGTTCAACTGACTCTGCAATGTGATAGCACTTCCAGATAGCATAATGTTTGGCCCACCGGTCCTGGTCTTTTTTGAAAACAGGGCTGCTTGGGTTTTCTGCGCGTTGAACTGTACAAGGTTTTTGTTGCCCCAGTTTTTTATTATCTCCAGGTCGTTATTTATCTGCGATATTTGAGTTAGTCTAAGATGATGGAATTCACGTGCGCAGAGACATGTGGGTGGCATGAGTGAGGAGACTACATTGCCATCATCTGCAAAGCAATTGGATTTACTGTTTTATCTATGAGGTCATTTAGGTAAATCAGAAAAAGTGTTGGCGAAAGGATTGCTCCCTGTGGCACACCAGCATTTATTTGGTAAGAGTTGGAGTTCTGCCCATCCAGTGCAACATAAATGGATCTATCTTTAAGGTAACTTTCGAACCAAGTGCAAAATTTCGGCGACAATCCTATTGCTTTGAGCTTGTTGAGCAGATTTTCATGCCAGACTTTATCGAACGCTTTAGATATATCTAAGGCAATTGTTCTTGTTTCACCCTGCACCTCAATCGTATGTATGTATGTAAGTAAATCGCCAGTTGACCTATATTTTCGAAATCCGTATTGCTTGTTGTTGATAATTTTGTACTTTTCCAAGTACTTGGTTAGGTGATTGTTCACAACTCTTTGTACCCTAAGTTAGGATTAATTTGCAATTAATTGACCAAGAGGTTCGGTTCAGTTCGGTTAACACCGGGAGATATTTAAAGAAAAAAACATTTTTATTTTTTGGTCCAAACACATCAATATTAATTGTTCCCGATTTAAATTTGCCGCCAAGTTTCCATGAGGTCGATTTGTATGAGAGGAAGAGAGACGGTACTATTCCGTTTTTGCCATTAGACTGTTATTCCATTTTCATTTATGGTCTTGGACGATTTTGTTTTTGTTATTTACGACGATGGAAACGGATTCTTAAAATAGTATATTACATACTTACAAGAGAAGAAAGTGACAAATTTCACCTGAACGTGAAATTTGTGAACAAGGCTCTAGCCGACTTAAACACCACGATTAGCGCCTCGTTCACAACATTCACGCTCGTGTGAAATTTGTTACACCCTGTAGTAAAATCAGAACGAAAAGGCGAATTTAAAAATAAAATAATATACAGGGTGTTGATGTCAAATTTTGACTTATAGAATGACATTTGACAACATCTGTCATATAGACCTGATACCGACCGGTTTAGGTGTATTTTTTTATACTCACAGGTCATTGTGTAATATGATAGTAAGCATTTCTCAGTGAGTCTCATCTCGTATAAATTCAAATTAACTTTAGAAATCAAGAAAAACCACATAAAAAATGTGTAACGAAATGTCATTTTTTGGAAATTTAGTTCGTGTAGTCGTAGGATTCCCGTTAAGAATAGCCTCAAATTGTAGTATCACCCCTAAGGGGTGGTTTAAGGTTCGAAAAACAATTGAAGTAATCCATGATTGATAAAAGAACTTACATACAAAAATTTTCAAAGCTAAATAATACATAAATAACTTAAAACTATATCTGTAGATGCGTTACCGTATTAAATACGTATCAATATTACAATCCTGTAAAAAGCACAAGATATATTAGAATCCGTGTTCAACTACACATTCGCCAAAATAATCGAACATCGGTTTAATCATCGCTAACTTGTCTAAAAAATTAACATGTAAAATATAGCCGACAGCTGACACTGACTTACACCGTTTTTATTCGACATTTCGTAGTGGCGTTTGGAGCTTTAAATATGGCTACCATTTTTAAACCAAAATATTATATTCTTTTTATTTATTTCTAACCTATATGTCGAAATAATGTCTTTGTTACAGCGAAAAAAAGGGACCCAAATCGCAAGATATTCTTAAACATTTTATATAAATATTAAACATCATTGCATTCACGGGAAAAATAAGTTAAACCTTCAACCAAAATCTACACTTGTAGACCTAGGATTGTACCACTAAGCACTGTAGACCGTTTAGTAAATACTGGTGTACGAGATTTATATTTAATCTTTTTTCTATCATTGATATTAAAGGCGCTGACCGGGGGTTCAAAATATAGTTAATCACCCTGTACACTGTACACGTTTCACAATGCAGTAGAATAAAAGCAAAAATGTGACAAAATATTAATTTTTTGCGTGAGAGAGATGAAAAAGCATTTATAGTTCATTTAAAGGGTAGGGGACAATTCGGACAAAAATCAAAATGGCGGATCCAAAATGGCGGCTTTTCCCATGTATGAACCAATCATGCTGCGATCATTTAGGTCGCTGATTAATATTTTTCACTTAAATTTAAAAAAAAACAAAATGGCGGATCTAAAATGGCGGACATTTCCCATTTATAAACCGATTTGCAACAAACTGGGATCCTTGAGGTCGCTGATTATTATTTTGAACTTACACAAAAAAAAATCAAAATGGCGGATCAACAATGGCGGTCTTTCCCATTTATGAACCAATATGCATCAAATTCGGAAGTTTGGGGTGTTTCAGGTCGCTGATTATGATTTCTAACTTAAACTTAAAGAAAACTCAAAATGGCGGATTTTTCCATTTATGAACCGATATGCATGAAACTCGGAAGTTTGCAATCTTTCAGGTCGCTGATTATTATTTTTAACTTAAACTAAAAAAAATCAAAATGGCGGATCAAAAATGGCGGACTTTTCCATTTATGAACCAATATGCTTCAAATTCAAAACTTTAGGGTGTTTTAGGTAGCTGAGTGAGTGACATAATGTCCTTACAATATTTATAATAAAAGTACAGATTTTTTGTACTAAAAAAATTTATAAAATATTTTCCATTAAAAGTAAAGATTTTTTTGTAAAAAAAGTTTTAAAAAGTTTTGTACTAAAAAAGTAAAGAAAATACATTGCTCCGAGTTTGATGCAAATCCGTTCATAAATGGAAATATCGGCCATTTTGGATCCGCCATTTTGATTTTTTCTAGTTTAAGTAAGAAATAATAATCAGCGACCTTAAAGATCGCAAAGTTCCGAGTTTGATGCAAATCGGTTTATAAATGGAAAAATCCGCCATTTTGGAACTGCCATTTTGATTTTTTCTAGATTAAGTTAGAAATAATAATCAGCGACCTTAAAGATCGCAAAATTCCGAGTTTGATGCAAATCGGTTCATAAATGGGAAAATCCGCCATTTTGGAACCGCCATTTTATTTATTATTTAAAAAGTAGCCCTTTAGTGGTTTTTTAAAAGAAAACAATTTTTAGCTAGAAAACCTTCTATGGCATACCTGTAATACCTCTTTTAGCGGCCCCAATGTTTTCAAAATATTTTATGAATATTGAGGCGAATGCAATATTAAATATAAATGTAACTACTCGCAAAATACAATAAACAAGTTATGTGTTATATACATATTACGAAAGATTCATAATTTACCATGGATGTGTAAGCCCTAATTTCCATTCACTTTTAAAGCACCGGATTGCCTCATTTTGAGAAATATTAAGCAAAAGTAAGAATGAGATAGTGAAAGCTTTAATGAATAAAGATGCTTACTACCGAACTAAGTTAAGGAAACATTTGCCAAACTCTTTATCTCTGTACTCGCAAGGTACATACAAAATGTTTAATTTCATTATTTTATTTTTATCTTTTATGTATATTAGGTACTTTTTTTTTATTGCGGTTTTAAAACTTAAATTGTCATTGTTTTTTCTTTTTTACATTTAAGTGTTATTTTGTATATGGCTTTTTTCAGCTAAAATAAATGGATATATATGTATATATATATATATATATATATATATACAGGGTGAGGAAAAAGTACCGGGACCCCTAAATATCTCGATAACTAAGAGTTATTTGCAAAAATGGTCTAAATAAAAGTTTTAGGATTGAATTTGTTCTATTTGGCCGTGACATTGACATTGACGTATCTGTCAGCATTAGGAGTTTTTCGGAGGTCAACTTTAAAAATTTAAATGAAAACCATATTTTTTTCTTTTCCCATTCGATGGAGAAAAAAAATCTACGTTTAAAATGACATTGTAATTTTGTGTCAGAATGACATTTCAAAGAATATAAATTAAATAATTGTTCTTAAAGTGGCCTTAACACTTTAAGAAACTCGTAGATTATTTAATTACCCCTGTATTTTATTATGCGTGTAGCTGTGACAATGACATTATATCTTAATATTGTGTCAAAACAAATCGCAAATTGTTTCTTGTTTGAAGGGGTCCCGGTACTTTTTCCTCACGCTGTATATATATATATATATATATATATATATATATATATATTTGTTACCAAAATGTTGAAGCAACTGTTGAGTAACACATTGTGTTGCTTGGTTTATATCTGTAATACTTTTTTTTTATCTGCGACCAACCAATAATAGTAGTTTAATGAGTGTTACACGACTGTCCTGGCTTATTTACGCTTCTCGGATAATATATGAAACTTAGATACGTAAGCGCCAGGTTTTATATGAAACTTTCTTGCAATCAAGATCTTTATGCCTAATGGCCATCACAACATGCTTCTTTGTTTGCAGTTAGCATATTACCGACTTTAATTTAAATACCCTGTATGTTTGAAAGTTTCTAACAGCTACATATGTGATTAACAGTTTAACTTTCTACTGTATAAATTCTAATTTTGGAAGTGCTGAAATTCATTGTGGAAATAAAATATGTATGTGCATTGTTGAAATATATAAATGTCTTGTTTATTTTAACACATAATTTAAAACTCACTATCATCAAATATTTATAAGGTGTTACTAAAGATTTAAACATTTATAGTGTTAGTGCACTTAAGTAATGCCTTATAACAAAAATTATAAATCTTAGGTGTGCATTTTTTTATATTGACAAAAAAACACCCTGTATTTTCTTAGAATTAAAAAACTAAGTCAAGCAGTATACACCACATTAAACACACATTTTTTAATTATAATAGGGGGTAAAATTAATGAGGTATCTTAAAACTAATAACCGGTATGAACAAAAGTTTTAGACTACTACTTTTATATGATTTTTTATATCACCCTGTAAACTAAAATTTTTGTGTTATAGTCAACAAACTGTGCCAAGTTTCATTGCGAAATTGCAATTAACTGTCTCATTCAGATAATATGTTTAAGGTGTGTGTGTGTGTGTGTGTAGTTTGAAAAATTTTAATTTTATTATTTTATTTATAATTTTTAATCCTATAATTTAGAGTCTGGGAAAGGTCGTGGTCCGATGCTCCCTCCCCCCTTTGGTGCGCTACTAATCTAAACTTCTAATATTATGGTATACGGTAAAAACATTAGGGACTTATTGCAATAAAGCCAGGTAGTAATTGTACCGGGCACGATTCTGACAGTTTCGCATTATAAGAACAGCTGTCTTCTTTCAAAATTAGGCCTTTGTGTATTATAAGCGCCAGAAATAATAGTGCCGCCATTATTAATGGAAAATAAACAACTGGATTTATAAATTCGACTTTGGTATGTCAATTTTGAAAGATGGAAAACTGTCAGAATAGTGCCCGGCACAATTACTGCCTGGCTTTATTGCAATAAGTCCCTATTTTTTGTATTCACGACCTAATAACATACTTACTTGAACGTGCAGAACACACGTGGTAACCAATAAGGCCACTGAGACGACCGTTGACACTGTTAAACCAGACAGGAAGAGTGCATGTTTTAATCGGATGCAGTATCTCTGGTACAGAGTTTCCAGCTCCATGCCATCCACTGAAAAAAAAAAACAAAGAAAATCATTAAGCTTTATCCACAAGTGTAGAAACAATCATTCCCTTCTTCAGGGGTTTATGGGCCATATGGGAAAATTAAAAAGTTTCTGACCGGTGACTTATGGGCCAGTAACTCATGGGCCGGTACCTTACCTAATACGCCGGTGCTTTATGGGCCAATACCGGTCACAAGGCAAAAAATTATGTATCAACTAAGTACTTAAAATTAAAATAACCTACCAACCAACGCAACGATAAGTGTTGCGCAAAATAGTTCAGGCAAGATTCGGGAAAATCCACTTTCTAGAAGCATTTTATATTACTTTTTGGCAAATGGGCAATTCCCCCTATTTTGACCCCGCTGAATCCGAATATCCCTGTTGCCAACTCGAAATATTGACAGGGGCTGAGATATTCAAGATGGCGGCCAAAATGGCGGCGGAATTTTAAATTGCCGCTGGAAAGCCCAAATTGTCACAGGTGTACATTCAAAATATATATTTGGATAATTAAAAAATAATAACATATTATTTTTTTGTAAATGGCTGCAAAAACCCCCAAAAACCCCCCAGACCCCCCAAAATCTGAAAGTTTAGGGTTTTTTAAAATTTTCTTAAAAACTAAGCTTCTAAGAGAAAAATGTATGATATACTTTATTCTAGACAATAAAATTCCCTTTTCAACATAGTATAACTTAATAAAGTTAGACTAATAACAAGCTCTCCAGCGGCGTCCGTTAATTGAAGTAATTAAAAAAAGTTGAAAAAATACCTATGTTTTTTCCAAGATTTATTTAATTTTTTTTTTAAACTAATATCTACAGAAAACCAGGTATTACATTTTCGTATACTCAATAAAATTTCCTTCAAAATGGTATTATAAATTAAACTTCAGGGGCATCCGTAAATTAAATTAATTTTGAAAAAACAGAAAATAAACCATTTTTGTTAAACGTTTTATCTAAGTTTCTCAAAAACTAAGCTTAACATGAAAAAAACTTGTTCTACACTTTTTTGTAGACAGGGAAATTCCCTTTTTAAAAATGTGAAACTCGGTGGGGTTTGACTTATAGCAAACTCTCCAGTGATTTTAACAATTCATTAAAAAAAACATATTTTTCATACGTTTTATTCCATTTTCTTAAAAACCAAGCTCTTTATCAAAAAATATGTTTTATACTTTGTCATAGCCAATAAAATTTCCTTTCAAAAGATGTATAACAAAGTGGAAGTTATTTTATATTCACCACTCCAGTTAAAGAAATTATTTAAGATCAATCCAAACTAATCAATTTTGTGTCTTATTAGCTTTTCGGTGGATAATAAAGAGCGGCGGATAAAAGGTCGAAAGTACAAAAGGTCGAAAATACAAAAGGTCGAAAGTACAAAAGTTCGAAAGTACAAAAGATCAAAAAACAAAAGGTCGAAAGTTCAAAAGGTCGAAAGTACAAAAGGTCGAAAGTACAAAAGAAAGTACAAAAGATTGAAAGTACGGCCGCGGGTCCACATCGACTGGACAGGTCAATTTGACTTGATACGGTAAATTTGTATTTTTAATATTTTGTTTGTCGATTTTTTTTCGACCTTTTGTACTTTCGACCTTTTATGGCTTCTGCGGCGGGCCCGACAATAAAATGTCCTTTTAAACAGTGTGTCACAAAATGTGACCCATAGTATAGAAAACTCTCCAGGGGCGTCCGTAAATTGCAAAAATTACCAAAAAATATTATTTTTGTTACGGGTTTCATTCAATTTCCATCAGAATCTTAATTTCAATTTCAATTTCAATAAGTACCTAATTATGATTATAACCCCCCCCCCAAACCGTGGCATAAGATTCACCACTTTATTTTTAGTTCCATATGCTTAAAAAAATAACCAAAAAGTGTCAAAGTTACTACTGTTACTTTCTGCACAAAAATATTCCTTAGGGGCCATGGCCCCTATGCCCCCTTCCCTTATAACCACCGGTGTTTTTTTGCTTTAAAGAACTTATTTAGCTAAATTAAAATATCTAATCTAACCAAAAAACAGTTTATTTTAATTTGGAAACATTTTATTTTAGTAGGTGTAAATTACGAACCTTTTTGAAGTATTTATCATAACATTAACCTCACCTTGTAATATATCATTTAAAAAGAAATTGTCTTATCCTCAATAAAGAATAAAGGCAAATTTTTTTTTGAAAATCTTAGTTAGAAAAGATATTTAAATATGCAAGAGAAACTGATTATTTCAGTTATTTTTAAAAATAAGTTTATATTAGTACGCCCCTGAAGCCTTAAATATGGCAACAACCCGACATTTTAATAAGGTTTTTAAAAGAAAATGTTATGTTCTACAATAATGTATACTACATATTTTTTCCTAAAAAGTGTAGTTTTTGAGAAAATTTTGAAAAACCTATAATATACATGTTTTTTCTAAATAATTCCAATTTACGTACGCCACTGCAGAGCTACTTGCTTTTCCTAACCTTATTGGCCAATACAACGTTGGAAAGGGAATTTTTGATTAAAAGGTTAGTTTTCGAGAAAATTGCATAAAACTGAAAAAAACAGATTTTTGGGGGTATGGGGAGGATTTTCTCCGTTCCTGTCGATTTTTCGAGTTGGCAACAGAGATATTCGGTTTCAGCGGGGTCAAATTAGGGGGAAATGGTCTGTTATCAAAAAGTAATATGATTTGCTTCTAGACCGAAAACGGAAAGCCTTTTAAAATAATATGCTCTGACTAAAAGTATTTGTAACTACATAACTAATTAATTCCGTAAATGTAATCGTGGTGGTGTTGATATTTCTTAGAAAGACTGCCCAATAGTGTGATAAAAAAAGCAAAGTTGCACGCGTAATTTTAGACAAACTTTATTTATTGTTAGACACATATTGGAATAAAACCTAACCTTATTTTAAAATCGACCCTATGGTGACAGATTTACATATAAAAAGCAGCTGCTCTCTTTCAAAATTCGGCCTTTGTGTATTTAAAAACCGGATTTATTAGTGTCAGTATTTATTAAATAAAAGTTACCATCTTCATTATTAAATTTGGCTTTGGTCTGTCAATTTTGAGAGGTCAGATGTTAGTTTTCTGTGTAAATGTGTCACAATAAAGTCGACTCTAAAATAAAGTCAGGTTTTATTCCCTTAGTCCCTATTACCGACTGACGAAAGACTACCTAAAATACATACATTTCCTTCCCAGCTAAAATAAATATTCTAACATAAGCAAAATCTATAGACAAACAGTCCTTCATAGCACTGGCGGCTAATGGAGACTAAGGGACTTTAGGCCCAGGGCGTTAGAGTTAGAGAGGCGGCGGGCTGAGAGAGCGATAGATAGAGAGAGACAGAGAGATACCCATTATGGAAATAATTTTGAGAATCTTCTTGTGCTTAAAAAATGCAAAAAAAATCCTAATGCGCAGGCTATTTTATACATTAGCCGTGATCTTTTAGAAGAGTGAAATTTTGATGCAGTAACAATGTGTACTCAAAGTTTGCAACCGAAACCGGAGTATTCTATCTTAGGAAGATCCAGGAAGGCCGAGTGCCTCGGCCTCCCTTCTCCCAGATATAAAACCGATTTCTAAATTCTGATTAAAAAACAAAAAATGCATGAACCGCATTTTCTTTTAAAATGTATTTGGAGAGCCAGTTATTTTACAA
This sequence comes from Aspidapion aeneum, assembly GCA_963576565.1. Taxonomy (NCBI): domain Eukaryota; kingdom Metazoa; phylum Arthropoda; class Insecta; order Coleoptera; family Brentidae; genus Aspidapion; species Aspidapion aeneum. Next base: position 34,362,367 of record OY755045.1, read on the forward strand.
AAATTACAGGTACAAAGTTCAGATCTATTAATAACAGCAAAGAAAAAATATTTTGGTTTTTGGAGCGCTTTCTCTTCTGGAAAATCCGCCACTGATCTTGGGTAGAACACCAAGGCTGATAATGTATATTTATAATGAATTTAAGTAGTTTTAATTCTTCTTCTTAGTACGCCGTCTCCTTATCGAAGGTTGGCGATCCATGTGGCAATCATATTTCTAGAAGCCGCTGCTATGTTTCTTATATATATGTTTATCGATTAACATTGTTGTAGGTCAAAATACACACAAATAATACATTTTTGGTGTTATCTCAAAAAAAAATTCGTTCAAAATAATACCTTCTCTAGCCATTCCTGCGCGGGCTAGGAAGGTAAAATGATTGACGGTTACTGTTAAAAAAAAACAAAATAAAAGAATTTTTTATTTTAAGTTTTATTTTTCATAAGCTTTCAAATGAGGTATAAATGTAAAAAAATGTTTTGACATTTTAATTGATATTGAAAATATATCGTTCTTTTATTTTATATGCTTTCCAATGAGGTACCACACGGGGGGTCATCTCCAATAAAAATCAATGGATCCATGAAGAATCTGCTAGCCCATTAGCACACTCCAAGTGAACTCCACACTATCTCAGTAGTGCATTTTTTGTAAGCTTTTTGAAAATCGGTTTAACGGTTTAGGAACTATGGTAGGCCTGACAGAGATACGTAAGTCTGTCTGCACACACACACACGGACAGACTTCATGACGATATTGCTAAGATACGTTAAAATACAGCCTAATAACACATTTTCGGCGTTATTAAAAAAAATCGTCTTAAACAATACCTTATCTATGATTGCTGCGCAGGCTAGGAAGGTAAAAAAATTGTATGAGTGTAGGCCCCTTTAAGGGGGTTGACCTGTTTTTTTTTTCTAAAAAAACAAATATTAGCCTACTAGAGGCTGCGTTTCATTTAAGGTCGTCACCAATATAATATGGTTTGAAGAAGAAAAGCAGTTAAATATTTAAGTACTATCCATACCTACCAGTATTTAGTAATTTAAGAACTTTTTTTGAACTACTTTTTTGATTAATTAGTATTTATACTCCTCTATCGCCTTTTTTGTGTAGAATAATGGTTATTTTTAGGTTTGCTCTATCGATACAGCATACCTAAAAACTATGACCTATAACACTCCTCAATTTATAAGCTTTTCACGAAAATATTAACAGATAGACTAACAACAAAATTTGACATATATCAATCAAAAGAACAAGCAGGCTTTAGAAAAGGTTTCAGTACAGTTGACCACCTATTAACCATGAAAATCCTAATAGAACGAGCCATCGAACACCACATTCTACTATATATTGCGTTTATAGACTATAAAAAGCTTTCGATAGCATTGAGCACTAGACAGTAAAAGCAATTAATAGCCGAATAGATCACAGATACACAGACTTAATATTAGCTTAATATTAGACTTAAGCCAATCCGAATAAGAAGAGGTGTTAGGAAGAGTGACACAATATCCCCTAAACTATATAACCAGAGGCCCTAGAAGATGTTTCTAAAAACTTAGATAGAAATACTTGCACCACCTAAGATATGCTAATGATATCGCCTTAATAACAGACAAGAAAGAAAAACTGATAAAAATGCTGGAAGAACTGGATGCAGCAGCTAAAAATATAGGCTTGCGTATGAACTACACTAAAACTAAAATCATAACAAACGCAGATGAAGATATCAGGAATATACCTGGGACAAATTATCAAGAGAACAAGATTGGCCTGGGCAGCATTCGGTAAATTAAGCTACATATTAAAATATAAAAATTATCCTCAGTACCTCAAAACAAAAGTGTATACCCAATGTATCCTTCCTGTACTTACCTATAGATCCCAGACCTGGACACTTACAAAATCAAACATGGACAAGGTAATAATTAAAAGCCCAAAGATTAATGGAAAGACAAATGTTACATGTAAAGCTAACAGATAGAAAATGGAATGAATGGATGGGAAATAAAACAAAAGTAAGGGATATCAGAGGAGAAGTAGCAAAATGAAAATTGAAATTTTCTGGTTATAATATCAGAGAGAAAGACGATCGATGGAACAAATTTATTGTAAACTAGAGACCTTGGGAAAATAAAAGAAGTAGGAGATGGGCGGATGATTTAAAGACACGCAGGAACTAGATAGATGAACACGGTGACAGACAGAGGAGATTGGAAGATATTGGAGGAGACCTATGTCCAAAGATGGATTGAAGAAGGCTAAATAGATAGAATAGATAGATAAGTTACGTTTACGCAAGGCCATGGCTAATAGTCTCTATTAGTATTGACGTATACCATGGGCGCACCCAGGGGTAAGATTTTTTTAGAAATTTTCCAGATATTTCATAAATTAAAAGATTAAATAGCCTAAAATACGCCATCATGAGGCCTTGCCTCTCTCCCCCCCACCGAAGGCCTTGGGCCCCTCCCAGGACGTATTCTTGGGTGCGTCACTACGTATACTCTAAATAATCCGTGGGAAACGCAATTTGCAAACCTCTTCACTTTACAGATTTCCATCCTTCCATCTATCGTGTCAGTAAAGCCCTCTAAAGAAGTTATAAGAGTTACAAAATACAATCTCAGAGAAACTTACGAAACAAAGCACTCCCTCGAGACTGAAAAGAATCTGGTGTAGGAGAAAGTTTGAAATCCGAAATATAAGTAGTTTATTTTATAGTATAGTAGAGGAACATTTTGCAGTAGATATTTAGTAAAAGATGCTAAGTCTCGACACGTCTATATTCTGCTTGAAGTTTTAACTTATATTTTACCAGACGTAAATTATTTGTTAGTATTTATTTATCTTAAAATTGCGCTGACTGACGGTGACGTCTTGAAGGCGAGAAAAACGCAATCAGTGTTGATCTGACTTGAAGACAATGTGCTGTCGAGGGACACGGATGGATTCCTTCTTTTTAATCGAGCAATACAGCAGTTTTTTACTCGACTGGTGTTGTTCTAGTTTCTCTTATATTTTGGTAGATGGCGCCACTTGTGGATGTAGACGATTTAGTTTCTGACTACAATCTTTGCAGCTATTTAACCTGTACGTCTATAGACTTAGAAGTTAGACCCCACAAGTACTGGTGTTACTGCCTTCTGCAAATGGCTAATCCAGCACTGCACCAGCTTTACAAAGAACTTTAAATTTCCAGCTTCTTTCTAATCCTCTTAAATATTTAAACTTATAGAAAAATATTACCTCGGGAAAAACTTAAAACCCTTTTCGCGTACTCGGGAGATTTTTATTTATCCGCATTTTCTTGAATTTCCTTCGGTCTGTAAATTATAAAAAATAAAATGTTTTAGTTAAGTGCTCAGCGATAGCAAATACACACCTCCATGTAATTATTGTAAAATTTTATGTTTTTTTTTATAAACAAGTAATAAAAGTGCATCAGGCATTTTCCAACAACCCCTGTCTAATTTAGTAATAATAGTACTAAGACTCTCATTAGGTCTGGTAAGTAGGACTCGAGGCTGTCCCTTTTTGCCTACTCCCAGAATATCCCCCTATCCTCGAGTTTGTTCCTCTCTTCCGTCAAATCTTTCAGTCCGTCTAATAAAAGTCACAATGTCCGAACACTTCAGGGACTTCAGATCTTCCGATTCCAACTCCTCTACTTCGAATACTCCTCTTCTCACTTCTTTATATGCGTTACATTGGGCAAGAAGTGAAATGCTGTTTCCTCTTCCTCTCCGCACTTGGGGCATGCCCTATCATATTTGATCTTTAGACTTGTTAAGTGTCCATAAAGTGCACAGTGTCCTGTGAGCACTACAATCAGAACGCTCACTTCCTTTTTTTCTCTGCCCAGCAGTCAATTTCTTCTGATTAAGCTAAAGCCTCTGAGTGTTTTCTTTGCCTGACTACAGCTATTCGGTATATGCAGCTCTTTAAGTGTCCATTCTTTGAGGGTCGATAATATTTGCCCTCCTATTAGCCCTAGACAGGATCCAGGGCCCACAAAATTTTGTTCTGATTCCCTTTTGGCCATTTTATCGGCCTTTTCGTGGCCACGGATCCACAGAGGACCTGGAATGCATAGGACCTTGATTTTTTGTCTCTGCCAGTTCTTGGAGTGTATGCAGAACATTCCTGAACAAACGCTGATCTTGCAGCGCCGCTTGTCGGTCCGAACAGATCTGTATGGTCGTTTCCTCTCCGCTCCTCCTCAACCGCAGCTCTGTAAGCTTCTGCTTAAAAGACTCTTGCCAGGCTTTCTAGGAAGTAGCTCCCTTGGATGGTTTATTAACCTTCAGAGCCGATAGTGGTATCTCAGGCTCCATATCTAAGATATGTCCCTGTGTCTAGAATTTTTTCAGCCGCCTGGCTGTCTAAACATATTTATATGGTCCTCTCCCACTATTATCCTCTCCTCCTCAATCGCAGTTCTTACGAAGTAAAATTATGGTTGGAAGACTGTTGCCAGACTTCCTAGGCTAGGGAGTAGGTCCCTTGGATGTCGGCTTAAGGATACCCCTACGCTTGTCGCAATATCTCAGGTAATAGAGCGGTCACAGAAGCCGCGTGCTCCCGTCGGAAATTCCACTCGGTTCTCCCTTCAGTCCTCTCTACTTGGTAAAGTGTATTTTCTGGTGGGTCTTAAGACTGGGTGGTTTAGTAACCTTCAGAGCCGTCGTCTCTCACGCTCCATATCTGAGTGCCTGGCTGTCTAAACAAATTTATATGCTCGTTTCCTTTCCCGCTATTATCCTCTCCTCCTCAACCGTAGGTCTTACGATGTAAACTTCTGCTCAGAACAGATTTATATGGTCGCTTCCTCTCCCACTCTTATCCTCGCCTCCTCAACCGCAGCTCTTACGATGTAAACTTCTGCTTGAAAGACGGTTGCCAAGCTTCCTAGAGAGTAGCTCCCTTGGATGTCGGCTTTCTCCAAGAATACTTCTGCGCTTGTCGCAATCTCTTGGGTGATCCTAGAGCAGTTAAAGCAGACAAGTGTTCCCGTCGGAAATTTCACTCGATTGTCCCTCCAGTCTTCTCTACTTGATAAAGTGATTATTTTCTTGTGGACTTTGGATAGTTGTTTAACCTTCAGGGCGATAGTAGTATCTCACGCTCCACTATCTGAGCGATTTCCTTGTGTCTAGAATTTTTTCTTCTTTTCACCCGCATTTTCGGGTCCCTGATATGAAGGTAGCCTAAAATACCTTCTCCTTTTATTTATGAAGGTAGAATTGGCAAGCCCAGAATGTGTTCAAATGCGATATTGGGTGTTGTGCTCATTGCTCCCGTAATTCCGCTGTAGGTCATCCTTTGGAGGCTGTTTAGCTTTCTAGCATTGGGTGCCTTACGACACTCTGCCACTACACGAGCGCGCCAGAGCGAAAGCTAGGTCCATATCCTACCCACTGCTCCCCTTAATTGCCAGAAGGTGATTGTCTATTTTTTAATGACCTTGTTTATTTGCTTTTCAGTTCAACTTGGTGTCTAGTATAACACCCATGTACTTAACCTCTCGCTATAGGGCAAATTGCCGTCTCGTTTTTGGTACTTAAAATCCTTCGATTTTCCTTTAGCAAGTAGAGAATGAGCTCTGTTTTCTCCGGGTTGACAGAAAAGTCGTTCAATTTACATCAGTTCTCAATTATCTGGCATACTCTTTGCATTGTCTAATTTAACATTGGGGACCTTTGCACGTACTCCATTAGCTAACCTTATACTTTATTAATGCGACGTTAACCGACAGATGTTACGTGATATTTAAAAGTCCAATTTTTATATTTGTTTTATTTCTTTTATCCTATATTTATCTGTCAAGACAGGGTACTTGTGTATTGGAAACGAATCCAGTGAGTTAGAACTAGACAATGGACAAGTAATATCCCCAAGCAATGAGTATGTATACTTGGGTGTCACATTTGATAAGACTGGAACAGACTGTAAAGAACCGGAAAAAAGAATTGTAAAAGCAAAAAAGGTTATTGGATGCCTTAACAGTATTTTATGGAGCAGATAGATAAAAAAGACTGTAAAATTTAACATATATGAAATAATGGTGAAAATCACGCTGTTGTATGGAATAGAGACTTGTCGCGTAACAGAAAAATACAAAACAAAAATGGAAAGTGTCGAAATGGATGCAATAAGAAGATCAATGAGAATATCTAGAACAGATCACATAAGAAATGAGATCATAAAAGAAAGAATGGGATTCGAGGAAAGCATAACGGATGACATCACTAAAAGGCAACTGATATGGTACGGCCATGTACAACGGATGAACGACGAAAGATTACCAAAGCAGAAAAAGAGGGCGTCCTAAACTAGAATGGCAACAGTCAACCCAAAGATCAATGAGTCAAAAAAATCTGACAGAAGATAATTGTCAGGATCGAAGAGTTGGAGAATAGGCGTCGGACAACGTAGAAAAACGTTCTAATCCGACATAATAATAATAAATATCTGTCAAAAGCCTGTTTTGTTTTCTGTGGGCAAAATGAATTAAAAAATTCCGAAAACAACTAGGGAAAAACTGAAGAATTCATACTAGTGAAAAACCACCAGGAAAATATAGGGTTACGTCTGTGTACTGCAACTTCTTCTTTTTTTTTACACACTTTACAGAACATTGGTGACTTTTGGTTAGTTGATGAACACACAAAAATAAGTTTTAATAATTGGCATAAAATTAAATCTGCTGATTAACCCGCATTGGTAGCTCTTGAAGTAATTGTCTGTTTACAAAAATATTTTAGATTTAGATTAAATTTTGTCGCGGCAACACTGTTTCTAAAAAAAGGAACTCAAGTCTGCGATATTCGACCACAAGTAAGGTCAAACATTATCCTTTAGTAAGAGATAAAGTCCAAATCAAGTAACTGCACATACCTCAAATAAAGGATAATGTGAGAAATGAGACATGCAAAAGGTCACTATTAGTTTAAAATTTAAATATTAAATAACTGTACCAAATTATTGTATTATGCAGCATTTGAATGAAATGTCCATAAATTCTGCTTAATGGAGCTTTAGCCAATCGTTAATTTCAGTCGTAATGGTAAACAGTTACGAGCAATGCGGACGTTAGTATCGTCAGCCATTAAGCGTTGATACTACGCACTTTAGCGTATTAATATTGTGAATTGACCTTAAATATAACGCCTGCACTATGACTGCAATTTATAATAAACGAGGGCGATTCAAAAAGTTTTATGATAAAAAAAACCTGCTTATTTAAAGCTCCCGCAAAAGCGATTCCGAGGACAGTGTTGCCACACAACTCGTTTGCAGAACAATGGTAACTATCGTTTCCTATCCCACGTAACGACGTAACTACAATTTAATGAATTTCTCAAGAGAGCAAAAATTAAAAAATCAACTGTATTAAAATTGATAGATACGTCGAACACAAATAAATCTGCTGTCGTGCTATTGCTAGAGATACAGTTACGCCACTTTCTGAGCAAAAAGTCGCAATTATGGGAAAGATGTTGGTAGCATATCTCATTTTAAAAAATTTTGCCAGTTACGTGGGTACGGGAGATAGGGGACGCTATATACGCCTCTCATAGTCAAAAATCATACTCATTTACGAGCCGAGCAAGGCCTAGGACAGTTTGGCAACGCAGCATTCTATGTGAGCCCAACAGAAATAACCACTAGCATTCCTACGAAAAATAATGAAAGCAAGTAAGCGTGGTAAACAAAAGTAGTCCACAAATCTGGGGACACGGCAGTGCCCCGCCAAGTTCGTGCAAACTGCTGTACCACCTTTTCTTGAAACATTTCAGCCCACATTTGACCTATCTAAAACTCTACTTCGGAATAAGCTACGAAACTCAAACTTTGCACAGTCGTAGATCTTTATAGAGTTAACAGGCCGTCCGAGTTTAATGGACTTTCATAAAGTTGTGATAAAAACGCTCTTAGAAAAAATCCAAAAAAACCTTAAAATTCTGATTTACTTCCCTCCCCTATACATGTAAAATTATTTAAAATTAACATTGCCCACTTCGAGATATGCTAGAGAGCTGAGCTTTGGCACACTGATAGAACTATGATAGAACTGTAGGTAAAATTTTAAAAACTTTAAAGTTTTAATTTACTTCTCTCCCCCATAATTGTAAAGTTATGTAAAAGTAATATCGCCCACTTTCAGAAACGCTAGAGAGCTGAGCTTTGGCAGATTGATAGGAACTATAGGAAAAAACCTAAAAACCCCAAAATTTGAATGTACCTACTTCCCTCCCTTATACATGCAAAGTTGTGTAAGAGCAACATTGCCCACTTCCATAAACGCTAGAGAGCAAAGGATTGGATGGCTGATAGGACCTATGATAAAACCAAAGGAAAAAATTAAAAAACCTCAAATGTTTTTCTAAACTATTACGGCTGCAAATTGACTCTTAGCCACAGTGCTGATTCAAAGAACGCATCAGGTGACGCTGCATTTAAAACAGGTGCCTTGTGCGGTAAGAGCGGTCGTCATGATGCAGAGTTTTCCTCAAAGAATTAGTCTTTGGAAAAAGCGTGAGCTACCTAATATAATTTTCAAACGACTGTACCTACCTACTCTTATCAATACATCTTAAAGGGTTATAAAGGGGGATCACCATTGAAAAAATATTTTATTTAACAAATTCACTTGTATACCTAAGTTCTCAGTAATATAAGTATGGAAAAAAAAACTTTCTAATCACTTTGCTATCTAGGTATTTAATAAATTTTTGTGACAAACGAAATTTAATTTGACTGATAAATAAATAAAAAAGTTATAGGCCTCCTCCCAAAATTCGTCTTTTAAAAAATACCCTGTAGTATATAAACGGCTATCTATAATATAATCAAGATACGGTTTTCATTTTTATTTAGCTCTTGAAAATCGAAGCTCTAGAAATACCTCATCACCACGGATCACGTTTTGTTAGGAGATCCGTGATAAGACGTAAATTTGCCAGTTTCCGCGCACACAGCTGATACCGATGACGTCACCTGCAGTCTATAACGGTATATTTACGTTCCAGGCTGTGCTTTTTTCGTTGATTTGCAATATGAAAACCGTGATTTTAAAGCCTATGAATTAATTTTTTTTGGCTTCTATAGTATTTTGAAACTGTTATTTTGTGTTGTGGATACTAACTAAGTATGGCAATCGTCCCCTTTTATATACATATACCTAGTATTCCAATACTCCCTGGTACCCATTTACACAATGAATGGCGTTTGGTGCAAACATTCAGAAATAAAGATACGAAAATTGCAGAGATAGTGACGAATACACAAATAAAATAATATGCATGTTTAAAAGTATAAACAATCAGGACATTTTATCTTAACTACCGCAAAAAGATAGACTTATGTCCATGGATATTGCTATTTCAAATATGTTTGCATCGTAAGGTACCGTGTGTATTTGAATAATACATACTATATGGAAATAATTTGCATATGTGTTCGAAAGCAACCAATAAGCACATTTTTTCCTAAGGACCGCAAGGACTTATGTTTGCATCATGCATAGGCAATTTTCTAGAGAACTAGAGGCACATTTTAATGTACTACACACGTACTACACACCCAAGCAAACAAAATTGTTGTTTGTTATGTGTGTTTAAAAAATCTAAACCGACACTCTCAGTCGGTAGCCGCCCCTCGGTATTATATCCTAACAAATAAATAAAATACCTTCTCAACCACTGCCTGAGGTGGTAGTGGCTTAATAAGCCGTCAGAAGTTAAAAAAAAATTGGAAAAAATTTTAGAAACCTTCAAGCAAAATATGAAAGCACTCTAAAAAGAAAACTTACTTAAGATTATGGTTGTATCAGAAAAACTGGAAAAAAAATGTTGAAAAAAAAGTATTATTTAACATAAGATGTGTATTATACAGGGTCTTTTTTTAATTTCACGAAAACTCTTGAACACGTCGATTTTAATAGCAATGTTTTTTTTTAACTTTTGTTGCATTCATCCCCATTCGATGTAAACTTAACCCGTCTATTTTGAATAGAAAAAGTGGGCTCAGTGATAAAATTACTATGTATTTTCTAAACAAACGATGTTTATGTATATTTCCGAAAAAAAATCCCGAATCACACAATTTATTTTTATTTTTTTTTTATCGATTTTATTTTATTTTTTAAATTGCTTTGGAGGCCTTAAAAACAAATCAATATATTTTCTTAAATTTTGCAGGGTTGTAAGAGATTCAAGAGTCCTTCAAAACAAACTATTACTCGACCTCCTTTACCTATTCAAAATATAGGGGTAAAGTTTACCTACCTCTCGAGGGGTGTGCTACAAAAATTTCAATTTTATGTCCAAGTCAAGATGAAAAAGTGTGTGTTCTCGCAAAAAACTTGACGTATTTGAAGGTTTTTTAAAAAACATACTTTAAATAGATAAAAAGCCTTAATTATTACAATTAAAACCTTAAAAAATCTTACCACAATTTTTAGAAATAGGTGATGTTACAAAATAAGTTTGAAACCGTCTGGATATTTATTACAAAAAAATGTTGCTTTTTTGCACTCTTTTTTTGCTAATTTTTCAAAAATTAAAAGCCAAACATTTATTATTTATTTAATTTAAAAAATCCTCTATGCAGTATAAAATTAGTCATATCAACCGTATGAAATACTGACACAATGCATTTTACAAAACGTATGGTAGACTGCAGGTGAGGTCACAAATAGCAATAGTTTCCAGAATATTTATTTATTTATTAGTTGATTGGGCTGTCCTGTCTATTTACGTTCTTGCCTCAAACCCTCCAAAAACATAGAATTTGGGACACCCTCTATGTAATTAATTCGGGTACCATAAAATTGACATTAGCTTCTCCTCTGGTAAGGGAATGCAGCCGAATGAATTTGCCCGAATGGTTGCGAAGGCAGACGAAATCGTTCTTTGGCTGAACTTACGCACAATTCGAGATACTTCCTGGTGAGGGAGCGGAGTTATTGCTAGAGACCCTGTATCAATGACATCTTTTAAAGAAATAGAGACGCGAACTTATCAAAGTCAAATTTATTTAAGTCAAAATCAAAGCAGAGAAATATTGGTCCTCTATACTCTAGCCTTGTTTACAGAGAGACGTACCTTTCGTCCTTGTTATTTCATAAGCGTTGGAAAATGAAAATAAACGATTTTTGGCCAACATTTACAGGAGGTGCCGGATAACCGTGTTTGTTTATATGTTGCATGTCTCTCACCGCTGACAAATAAATTATTTTAGTGAAACGCCAATGAACTTGGCAAGAAATAAAATAACCTTTGAAATAACCAAAAAATGTGAGTTCGAGTGACTTTAATGAGTTTGTCGCGTCTCTATTTCTTCAAAATATGTCACACATTCAGGGTCTCTAGCTAAGACAAACAAATTCGTTTGCTTGCGTTCGTTCACAGACGTTCACACATAAACAAATTCGTTTTGGCTCTGTGCTCCGTATGAGTCTGCACCTTTAGATATTACAAGACAACCAATTTCAGATCTTATAGCATATTTAACAGTACATTATAAACCCAGGGACTAAAGTGATACTTTATTCCCTTATTTATTATAAATCTGTTAACTAGGAATTAAAAGGAACTAAAAAATAATAAAACGCTATTCAACAACAACTTGTACTAATTTCACTAAACGATACTCTAGATCAGCGATTCTCAAACTAGGATCTGCGGAACCCCAGGGTTCCGCGAAGCGGTAATTGGGATTCTGCAACAAGGAAATAAAAAAAAAATATTTGTGGTATCACCCAAAAATAAAATAGTCAACAGTGTCGTTGTAAATAAAATAAATATTCTTAATAGAGTAAAGTAAGTTTGGGAATTGGGAGAGTCACTTCGAAATGAGGTGACGGTATTTCTTAATGACTCTTCATTTCAATTGTCATCAAGAATAACTGATATCAAGTGGTTATGATGTTTGCTAATCTTGCCGATATCTTCTCAAGCCTTAATGAATTAAAATTATCACTTCAGAGAACTTCTGTCACAGTAATGTCACTACATGACAAAATCCAGGCTATGTTAAATAAAATACAGTTATGGCAATCTTGTCTAAATAGAGGAGTGACTGAGTGCTTTCCTACATTGCATGATTTTGTGGCCGAGTCAAAGAGTCTATTATCAGCAAAAATCACTTCTGAGATAACCAACCATCTTCAGAACCTGCAAGTTTCAATCAAAGAATATTTTCCAAGGCAAGAAGAGGATCTTGATTGGGTTTGCAATCTGTTCTCAGTCTCAGTCGAAAAAGCTCATCAAACTCTAACTGTAAAACACACTGAACAGCTAATTAATGTTGCAGCTGATGGACACCTTTAAACTAATTTAATTCGGCTACTTTGTTGGAGTCTTGGGCCCAGCTTGGAAGTGAATATCCAGAAATCCCTATTTTTGCTGTTAGAAAATTGTTTCCTTTTGCTACAACTTGTGAAGTATGCTCTTACAAAAACCGACTTAAGAAATAAACTAAATTCCGAAGCAGATGTGCGCATACAATTTTCAAACATTGAACCCGATATTGAGAAACTTGTCTCAAACAAACAGGCCCGTGCATCGCATTAAGTTTAAAAAAATAATAACAAAATGTTTTATTTATTTTAGTGTTTTTACTGTTTTCGAGTTATTAATACAAGGTGTTTTATAACTATTCCAACAAACTTTAACCCCAAGTTCAGGGTAATATAACAAGTCGATTTGTGCAAAAAAATGTTATAAAGTTCTATAGAAAAAGAGATAAAAACAAAGTTAAAAAAAAAAGAATGTAGTTTTTTCTTAAAAAGCTGTTTAAAATTTTCTACATTGACTTGAATGCAAGTTTGACTGCTTGGAATTAAAAACTAAAAAACATTTTTTTTTACATTTTTTTTTCATTAATCAACTTTTTATATTATCCCGAACTTGGTATTAAAGTTTATCGGAATGGTTGTGACACACCCTGTATATTACATCACCACTTAGTTCTTACATTTTTTTATTTAGTTTATTTGGAAGCTTAAAAAGTAGTGTTAATGTCAATTTTTTTACATAAAACTAAATATTAGAGAACTATTGAAATACAGCCAGGCTATAATTGTGCCAGGCACTATTTTGACACATTCACATTGAAAACTGACAGTTGATCCTTCAAAATTGACATACCAAAGTCGAATTTAAAACTTTCGTCGTTTATTTTCAATTAATAAAAGAAGGCACTATTTATTCCGGTTCATATAGTAAACAAAGGCCGTGTTTTGAAAGATCACAGCTGATATTACAATGTGAAGGTGTCAAAATTGTGCCTTGCAATATTATAGCCTGGCTTTATTTCAATAATTCTCTATTATGTCTTTTATTTAAGTACTTAGGGTAGGGGATCCCTAAAAAAAAAGCAAGCTTTAGGGTTCACCACGCTACAAAAGTTTCAGAACCACTGCTCTAGATATAAAATGTCATCCTAGTCATTGATAGTTTTTCATAGTTAGGGTTGATATTTAACTCCAAATTTTGAAGTTCCAAACATGTAATATATTTTATGCATTTTAGGGAATAAAGAGGTCACTTTAGTTCATAAAATTGGGGACTCAAGTGACTTATTCCCTAAAATGCATAAAATATATTACATGTTTGGAACTTCAAAATTTTAATTTAATATTTTTTTAATTGATTTTATTTTATTGATTTCACAATCATATTTATTTTATTTTTTATAGCATTCACTCATGTCGCCGAGTAAAGTTAAAAATTTATGATATTATTAAAACTTTATACTTAAATACAATTCCGCGCGTTACATTTCCATTTGTCACAAAAATAAATAGAGTCGCCTGGAAAAGCTCATACAGGCTGCCGCAGTACTGCAGTTTTCTCGAATTTATCTCGTACATTATGATTACCTTCAAGAAAATGGGAAAACCGATCCAATTTCCAGTTTTCCACATTTGCAGCCGGCAAATAGGAAATCTACTAAGTTTGAAAATATCGTCTCTTAAGGCGCTGAAAAGGAAAACGAACTTGGGTATAGAATATAGAGATTACCACTTACATTAGCACGTACATCGATAGGCTATTCGTACAGGCAAGTCTGTATCCCTAGCGATACATGCACAACGTTTTAACGTTTAGGCACGTCACCGTACAGTCAACGACATGTGAAATATTCTGACATTTACTACGTTTATACCATATACGTCACCCATCGCAAATGTCCTCTACTTTGCTGTAATTACTTTGTAAACCCTCTTCAAAAACCATATTCGCATAATTTTTTCAAATATAGGGCGATGTCAAAAATTCTTTCTGCATACGCTTTATGATTTTGACACTATTTTACTAGTTTCCCCTCCCTCTCCCCCAACCCTCCCACTCTCCTCCCCGCCCTCCTTACTAGTAATAGTTGTTGCTATAACTTTCACAAATAAAGAGCGACTTCAAAAATTCTTTCTGCACACGCTTTAAGATTTGCCACCTTTTGTTTTTGAATTTGCAGGAAAAAAAACCCAAAAATCCAGAACACAAAGAAAAAATCAAGGAAATTTTATTTTGTATGATTTTTATTTTTAGCCTACTTACTCTTTGAAATATTTAATTTTTCCAAAAAATTCATTTGTAGCATGATTAATTTAAAATGTTTGCCTGCGGAGCCATTTTTTTCTTTTTACTTTTTTCGAATTTTTTTTGCAGGGCGATTTTTTTTGAAAAGTTCCGATTTAAAAAAAATTTGCTTACAGTTTCAATTTTTTGTTGTCTTTTCGACATATTATTTTCTTCGGTGTAATTTGTTGATTTTTATGATTTTATAAAAAATTGATTCATTTAATTGTTTTCGCGAATTGTAGGAATTTTTGGGGAATCAAATGCTTTTTTATGGATTTCTCAAAGAACGATTGGCAACCCTGTTATGGAGGATATTTCATGGCTCTGTAACGAAATAGCGGGTATCAAAATAGCGCGTTTCAAAATAGCGCGTATCTAAACAGCGCTTTTCAAAACAGCGCGTGTTCAGAATAGCGCGTGTTCAAAATAGCGCGTATCAAACTAGCGCGTGTTCAAAATAGCGCGTATTAAAATAGCGTGTATCAAAATTGCGCGTGTTCAAAATAGCGCGTGTTCAAAATAGCGCGTGTTTAAAATAGCGCGTATCAAAATAGCGCGTGATCAAAATAGCGCGTATCAAAATAGCGCGTATTAAAATAGCGCGTGTACAAAATAGCGCGTATCAGGTCTGCTTAGGTACATATATTCACCTAAACAGTTTGAGCAAGGTCAGATAAGTTATACTTACTTAACCGTTAAATAAACCGATGGCTTGCTATACTTAACACAACTCATATAGTTCGACTAAGGGGTCTAATTTTAACATATTTTTTCAAAAAAAAACTTCCCTGGCTTCTTTTCCGGGATCCTAGAGGGTGTGTAACCAAACCGAACCGGACGGAACCGAACCGAACCGAACCCTTTTTTTTTCTAGTAACTCCCTGAAATTTTTCCACCAAAAAAATGCCCCAAGTCACAGGTTAGAATAGAAACCTACGAAAATAAGGATCGGGAAGCTAATTTAGGGAAATAATTTTTGAAAACATGTTTTGGTTTCGTTCGGTTCATTTCAGTTCGGTGGGGTTTGAATCGGTTCGGTTCGGTTCGGTTTGGTTAGACCCTTTAGGATCCCGGGAAAAAAGTCAGGAAAGTTTTTTTTATTTAAATATGTTAGAAAGAGACCCCTTACTCGAACTATTTGGTAACAGCGACGTTTGTAATAGCAATCTTTCAAAACGCGGTATTGTTAGACACGCTATTTTAAGACACGCTATTTTGAACACACGCTATTTTAAACACGCGCTATTTTGAATACGAGCTATTTTGATACGCGCTATTTTAAACACGCGCCATTTTGATACGCGCTGTTTTGAACACGCGCTATTTTGAACACGCGCTCAAATGAGCGCGCTATTTTGATACGCGCTATTTCATTACAGAGCCATATTTCATATTGACATAACCTTAAAACAGGGTTTTCTGTTTATTTTTTCAAATTAATAAAAATATATCCTAAAAATTTAAATTGTAGTAACTGGATATTGAGAAGGTATAAAATTAACGAGCTTCTGTGGAGAGAAATATCGTGTTAGTAAAAAATTATAGGATCCCCAAAGCAAAATCGGTGTTAACCTAACCTTGGTCAATTGATCGGAAATTTGTCCTAACCTTGGCGTATCTGACGCTTTGGGTTAATTAACCACGGTTAGGTTTGCATCGAATTCGGCCTTTCAAATGGACGACAGGAAAAACTATTTTTAAATAAAATTTTCAAAAAAATCTTTTTAAAAAACAGCTTTATAAAACAAAGTTTTTAAAAATATTCTCTTAGTACGAGGGTGGATCAAATATAAACAAGCCTTTTAATCTTACTAACGGAAAAGTCATTCAAAATGAACGTGGCCGTTATAATTTTTTATAGCAGGGATGTTCAGCAGCATGTAGGCGGCTGGTAGTGCCGCGATGCTCATTTGGCCAGAAGCAATCGCAATGAGCGAGAAGAAGGTACACAGCAGTGTTGCGCAAAGAATAATCATTAAATTTCTTACACGCGAAAACGTGAAACCTGCAGATTGCGAGGACAGTTCGGAAATAAAACGCTTTCGTGAGTTCCTGTAAAAGCTTGATGTAAAGAAATTAACGACGGCCGTGAGCGTGTCGACAACGTGAGTCACCCACATCGTACGCGTACCATCATTTATGCAGGCAAAGTTTTACCGACCGTTTTCTGGGACTGGAGAGGAGTTTTGTTGGTCGATTTTTTGCACGAGCGAATAACAATAAACCCGCAACTTACTCGACCAGGTAAAGCTTGACTATCGCGAAAAGAGGAGAGCACACCCCATCCAAGACGTGTTGCCCCTGCATGACAACGCTGGACGTGATACGGCAGCTTTAACACAGGCCAAAATCAACGAAATGCACTGGACTGTGCTGGAATAACCTCCATACAGTCCAGGTTTGTCACCTTGCTATTTTCATATGTTTGGCCCACTCAAAGATTCACTGGGAGGCGAGTAATTTCAGACCAATAAAGAGGTGGAGGCATTCGTGCGCAACTGGTTAGATACCCGCACAGCTTCCTTTTGTGAAAACGGGATTAAGAAACTGTCAAGCCGTTGGGAAAAGTGTATTAACAGAAAAGGGGGATGTGTAGAAAAGTAGAAAACATTTCTATTTTGTATTATAACTAAATAACTAGTTTATAAACAAAGGCTTGTTTATATTTGATCCACCCTCGTATATGCATAGATCGCAGATACGGCTATACAGTTTCGATTACTCACAACAGGGTTATTAAGTTATTTTACACAAAAAACTGGAAAGGAAAAAGCTTGAAAATTGGCGCCATCTATTAAAATTATTTGCAGTGTTACCATTTGTGGTGAGGTTTTCCTTTCCACAGACGTTCGTTAAAAATAAGGACATTTAGCGTCCTGCAAGGGTTCTCGGAAGGACGCAGGACAAATGATCCAACAGGACTCCAAATCCAGGACACATGGCATGTGTATGGCTCCTTATTAGTGATATGAAAAGTCATTCCCATCAATTGCTAAAATGGCGTGTAAAATCTATAAATTTAATAATCCATGAAAAAGTAGGTAGAAATATATATTAAATCAAATAAAAAAACCTATAAAAAGAACAACAAATTATGCTTAAATAACTAAAGATAAAATGCGTGTTTTTAAAAAGTTTCTCGAAATTTTGAAATAAAAAATGATGTTAATTAAAGTAGTCCATAATTCAAATCGTAGGTATTAAAAATAACTTCAGCGTGAAGTTCAGTGGGTTGACAAATCAGCATTTTGAGGCCAAGAACACAAATAAGATTGTAATAAAAAGCAAAGCGAATAATATCACAATGAGTGTATAATAAATTTGTGAGATGTTTCGGGCGTTAAGGTCTGTCTGCACTAACTTAAATTTTAAAAGTCTGATAAAACTGAAGACTGCTAATCATTGACACTTACAAAAGCAAATGAAAAACAACTAAAAATATTTAAAAGAAATATTCTTCGTAAGATCTTAAGACCAGTGCACACATTGTTTGATTTGTCAACAGTAGAAATTAGCTTGATTAAGACATATAGAGAGGCTATGGATGACATGTTAAAAGGGATAAAAGTCAATGGAATGGTAATATAACATATCGTCGGTCCAATGCCAAAGTCACGAATGTGCAATTTTGCAAAGCCAAAGCAACAAATGTGCTTTTTTTTTAAAACACTACAAAAATTTAAAATTTTCAACCGACATTATTTGTTGTTTTTCAAAAATAAACCTTTCAATAGTGGTTAAGTTCCACAAAATGAAATCTCTATTTTTCGCAATGTCTTCAATGTTTAAAACGCGTTTTTCTCAAAACATCAATTATGCGCATTCGTGACTTTGGCATTGGACGGACGATATGATATACAGACGATACCGTAATTCTTGCAGTTTTTACATCAACGCAACAAAGACAAAATTACTAGTGTCAAATACTGTTGCCAACTTAACAGTAAATGGACGCATCTAAGAACAAGTTAAAACGTTCAAATATTTAGGTACAAATGTCAATTGCCAGTGCGATCCCAAAATAGAAATTAGGTATCGAATTGAACAAGCATGAAACAGTTTTTTACCTCCAGTGACATCAACAAGGACTTCCGAATGCGGATGGTTAGTTGCTATGTGCTTTCCATTTTGTTGTACGGGTGTGAAGGATCAATATTCGACCCAATTACAGAGAAGAAACTAAAAGCCTTTGAGATGTATTTGATGTTGTGTTTTTAAAAAGTTTCTTGAAATTTTGAATTAAAAAACGATGTTAATTAAATTAGTCCATAATTCAAATCGTAGGTACTAAAAATAACTTCAGCGTGAAGTTCAGTGGGTTGACAAATCAGCATTTTGAGGCCAAGAACACAAATAAAATTCTAATAAAAAGCAAAGCGAATAATATCACAATGAGTGTATAATAAATTTGTGAGATGTTTCGGGCATTAAGGTCTGTCAACAAACTTAAATTTTGAAAGTCTGACACTTACAAAAGCAAATGAAAAACAACTAAAAATATTTGAAAGAAATATTCTTCGTTAGATCTTTAGACCGGTGCAAACAATGTGAGATTTGTCAAAAGTGGAAATTAGCTTGATTAAGACATCTAGAGAGGCTATGGATGACAGGTTAAAAGGGATAAAAGTCAATGGAATAGTAATAAATAACATTTGATATACAGACGATACCGTAACTCTTGCAGATAATATAGAGGATATGCATATATATATACAACAAAAACAAAATTACTAGTGTCAAATATTGTTGCCAACTTAACAGTAAATGGACGCATCTAAGAACAAGTTAAAACGTTCAAATATTTTGGTACAAATGTCAATTGCCAGTGCGAATGCGGATGGTTAGATGCTATGTGCTTTCCATTTTGTTGTTCGGGTGTGAAGGATAAACATTCGACCCAATTACAGAGAAGAGACTTAAAGCCTTTGAGATGTATGCAATGCAGCTGTACTTCACCGAATGCGCAAACCACTTGTACTCGTTACAATCAAAAAAACAAAGACTAGATACATTGGGCATGTAATGATAGGCCAGAAATCTGAGCTGCTTAGGCTGATAATTAGGGAAAGATACAAGGCAGAAGATCAGTTGGTAGATGACAAAACTTTTGGTCAAAAAACTTAAGAAGATGGTTTGGCTGGATGTCTACTGATATTTTCAGAGCAGCGGCTTCTATAATTATGAAAAGAGCACAAAGTAAAATAATAAACTAGAGACCTGCAGGAAGCAGAGTATGAGGGAGGAATGAAGTATAGGTTACATAAAAATGGTTTAAAAAACTAATTGCACATTTTGAATATGGACTCATTCCTGACATCAGAGCCACATTTATATAAATCCTAGCTGATCCTCTTCTCGAAATTTTATCAATTTTCTGCCTTTTTTCTAGTTAGTCTAGGTGCTGGCTCCTGTCAAGTGTGACCTAATATGTGCGCTCAGTTTGACTACGGAGCTTTATTAAGCACCAATAGGAGTATAAAAAAAGTTTGGTCACGTGGTCGAACTCATAGTCGTTTGGCCGCCATCTTTGAAAATTGCCGCCAGATTGATAGATTTTTTTGTTTAAGGGTATCTCCCTACCCAGTGATCCGATTTTAATTTTTAAAGCCTGTCTTACTCCTTTTTTAAAGACAAACAAATTTTCTTATTACACATGTTTTGATGAATCTAGTAGTTTTTGAGATATACCAAGATAATTAGTATTTCCGCTCGCAAAAGAATTAAACTTATGCCCATGCTCATTTTATTGTAGCTACAATATTTTTTTTGTTACATAGAAGGCTTTACATCTTTCACAAAAGAGAATATTGACTTTATGTTTTTAAAGTTCGATGGATAGTACCCCTAAAAACTGCCTTAAAGCCTTAAAACTGTTCACAAGATTATATAAAAAATGAATTTACAGCGAAACGATGCATTCTAGCGAAAAACGATAAAATTATTTTTTTTAGTACTTTTAATTCCGCTTCTTTTGATGTATTACTTAGAATCCTAGCTTTGATAGTGAGCTGGACAAGTCAGCTAAAATATACAATTTTGTAAAAATTTCATGTTTTCGCTCCAAAATTGATTTTTTTCTTAAAAATTATAAATGATATGACAATGATCTGAAGAACTATAAAAAATTAATCTTAACGTTTTTCGCTAGGATGCATCGTTTCGCTGCAAATCCACTTTTTCTATAATCTTGTGAACGGTTTTAGAAACCACCCTCTTTAAGGCAGTCTTTAGGGGTACCATCCATCAAACTTTAAAAACATAAAGTCAATATCCTCTTCTGTGAAAAGTATAAAGCCTTCTATGTAACAACAAAAAAACAAATATCAATAATATTGTAGCTACAATAAAATGAGCATGGGTATTATTTTAATTCTTTTGCAAGCGGGAATACTAATAACTTGGTTCATTCAAGAATTACTTAATTTATCAAAAAATGTGTAATAACAAAATTTATTTACCTTGAAAAAACTAGTATAACAAGCTTTAAAAAAATAAAATCGGACCACTTGGTAGGGAGATACGCTTAAACAAAAAAAATCTATCAATCTGGCGGCCATTTTCAAAAATGGCGGCCAAACGACTATGAGTTCGACCACGCGACCAAACTTTTTTTATACTCCTATGGGTGCCTAATAATGCCTTAATAAAGCCCCGTAGTCAAACTGAGTGCACATATTAGGCCACACGTGACAGGAGCCAGCGCCTAGGCTAACTAGAAAAATGGAAAAAAATTGATAAAATTTCGAGAAGAGGATCAGCTAGGATTTATATGAATATGGCTCTGAAGTCAGGAAAGAGTCCATATTCAAAATGTGCAATTAGTTTTTGGAACCATTGTTATGTAACCTACTTCATTCAGGCACACTGTGTGGGATTAAGAATGTGGCAAAGAATCACACCAGAGAGGACGGAACGGCTCTAGTTAATTAGACTGAAACCCACAGTGGTTTTAATGGCACTACTACAGAAAGATCATTTTTATTTTCAAAAAATTTATATGTAGATTATTCTTTCTCCAATTGCAAAAAATTTGTCGCCAAAAGACGTGAATATGGAAATGGATTAAAGTTTTTAAATTAACCATTTGTGTTTGGATTTCGTACAGGATCAGTTTTTTTTACAATTCTAGGGAGTCACTCTACTTTTGGTCAATACTGTATGTGGGCTATGTTTAAATAATCTACTATATGTTGGCAACACTCATAACTTAAAACAAAATGTACGTACAAACCATCTGGTTGAGTAGACTATGTTTACTAGTAAGTGTCGACAGAGAACATTATTTTTCAGTGGTGTCGGCCAAAAAAAACTTTTTTTCTGTTGTCTACTACTGTTTTTTTTTGTTTTAATAATTTTAACAATTTTAAAAAGCCAAGACCACAAAATTTCTACATTTGATGTTAAAAATTGCATTTCTTGAGAATCCAAGATGACGAAATAAACCTCCCTGCAAATTTTCCATGTGCATTACTGAAACCATAATAATGTTGCCTGCACACATAGTTAGAAGAACTAGGAAAACAGGCAAGCAAAAACACAGAATTTTTGCTTTAAACCTCTGCAAATTGTTCTCCAATTTTAATGATTTTAGCCATTTTTAAATTTAAGACTTTAAAATTTTAGTAATTAGTAGACATTAAATTCATAAAAGAACTAGATATAAATGAATCTAGCGAGAGATACAGTTGGAATTTTGATCGTAAAACGTAGAAAACTGTTCTTATGATTTTTAAAACTTTGTAGTTTTAGCCCCTGTGTAAACCTGGCTTCACTATGGCAGCAAAAAAATCCAGAGATTGATATTTTTGGCATCGAATTCCTAATGTTTGTTTTTATTTATAGCAAGTTATAGCGTATTTATAGTACCTACTATTACAAAGCAGAGTAGCTATAAAGATTCATTAGCATTTGTTTTTATGACTTCATATATTTTTGTGAACTATTCAAACGTAGTACATTTGATCACAAGGTATGTTCACGGATCACCTAACAAAAGGTGATCCGTGGTATGTTTCCGTAGTTACTTTGTGATTAGATGCCTTTCTACTTAGGATAATGTAGCTTATAGTGGAGTACCTCTAATAGTTATTTATGTATCTAGGTCGTAAAGTAGGCGTTTACCGCCCGCGGCGTAAAAGTTATAGCCTGAGCCGTTAGGCGAGGGCAATAACACACTGAGGTCGTTAAACGCAATTTAAGACCGAGATACATACAATAATTTATGCAATAGCGAAGTATTTATTTTTTAACTAGGTTTAATTTTTTTTATTTAACTTGGATTTGGTACAATAATGGTAACTTGTATTATTTTATCATAATATTACATAATGATATGTGTCAAACCACTGTTAATCAAAGGAGGCAGTTGCTTAGCTTTCCTAGCAGCGATTCAATTTATTGTTTATTGGCGATTTCAACGACCGATGAGGGCGCTGCGGTGCGTAAACAAACATGGAGGAAAGCGAGTAACATTTCTTGTTGGTGGTTTGAAACCAGCATGCGGTTCGGTGTGGATTAAAGCGGTTAGAGACTATTTTATTATGTAAATCAGTGCAGCGCTTTATTTACCAACATGAGCGACGAAATTTTTGTTACTTTGTCTTCAGTCTTTTCATATCTTCAATCGACTGCCGATAGCAGATGCATTGTAGAAGGGGAAGAATTATTAACAGCCCACCATGTTATTTTGATTGGTAAATTAAAAGAAACAAACAGTTACGTTGAGATACTAGCACTTTGTCTTCAAACAAGTGCCATCAAGAGTAACCCTCATGAAATTAAAGGCAAACTACTGATTAACAACAGGAAAACATGCATTTCAAAGTTTACATGCACCTGTAAAGCACTCATCCAATCGCTGGCCCCGATTTTTATTTTTATTCCTATTTCAATTTTGCTCTATAAACCCACCATAACAATACCTATGTCAGTTTTATTTACCTCTTGCACAATAATCTTCATTTTCAAAGAGAGAGCACACACGCATATTTTCAGTGACATCAATAATGCATTCACACGAATCCCACTATTTTTCTTCGGAAAATAATGAAAATGAACATGTGGTCCGCTGCCTTTCCTTGAGTGGCATCCATAGACTCAACAATTCGTATTATGCTTCGTAGCCTCTCTGAACTCATGTTACTTATATATATTAGATTATTTACGAAAAAAATCCACTATATTTATTTTTAACAGGAAACAGTCTCACAAAGAACACGAATTTAACAGAATGACGCCGTAAAATGAAGAAACGCAATGTAAACACATGGCCCGTCGACTAAAGATTACTCGCTTTCCAGGTTCACATTTTTTCCGTCCAGAGGGCGCACAGATTTTTGGAATCGCCAGTAGCAACCCAAAGATTATAGAATATAATTTTAGCAACCGATAAACAACCTTTCGTTTTTTAAGTAAAATAACATAAAAATGAATTCTTCGGAAATTGAGCTACCTCGAGAACTTTTGTCTGTTGACGAAGCAAAGCAAGATCTGCTGCCATTAAAGTCAAGGAAGATCTATAAAAAGCACTACAAAGAATTTTCTGCATGGCTCATGAAAAAATCTAAAGCCGTAAGTCAACTTAATGAAAACGCTAAGCTAGCTTATTCTAATAAAAAGTAAAAGAATTACAAAGCGTCCTCGTTGTGGAGCTATTATTCCATACTTAAAGCCACCCTAAATCTCAATATTGGTGTGGATATAAGCAAATTCCCAAAACTGATTGCTTTTCTAAAACGAAAATCGGATGGTTATAAACCCAAGAAATCCAAAATTTTGAGCAAAGTGGAAGTCGAAAAGTTTTTAATTGGGGCACCAGAAGAGGATTTTTTATTAGTCAAAGTGGCCTTAATATTTGGCGTGTGCGGAGCCTGTCGCCGCGAAGAACTAGCGAAACTTGAAGTTAATAATATTCAGGACTTTGGAGAATCTCTGATGGTAACAATCAAAGAGTCAAAAACTAAAATTGACAGAATGTTTATGATTATTGATGGACGAAAGGAGCTACCTAGTTTCTTGGGAACATTCAGAAAATACTTAGCCTTGCGACCAGCAACAATAGACCACAACAGACTCTTTGTGTTTTACAAAAATATGAAATGTTCAACGCAAGTAGTAGGAAAAATACTTTTAGCAAGTTGCCAAACCAGATCGCTTCATTTTTAAATCTTCCTGATGCCGACCAATTTACAGGGCACTGTTTTCGTCGAAAATCAGCCACATTACTGCTGAAGCGGATGAAAGCCCATCAAATTACATGCCGGATGTAAGTCTAGCTCAGTGGCGCAGGGGTACATCGAGAAAACCAAAATCAGTAGAAAAATAATAGCAAAAAAAATTGTTGAGAACACAGCATCTTTTACGCCTTCAACATCAACATGTTCAAACCAGTCTAAAGACTTAGAAAATAAGATTCACGGAGTGGCAAACGCTCGAGCCACAGCTTCCTCATCAGCTACAGCTTTCTCGCCATTAAGTATTGATAATTGTTTTAATTGTATATTTAAGTTTAAATCAGAATAAAAAATATTGTAGCATTTAAGATTGTTTAATAAAAATAAAATTTTGTTCCATTTTATTTTTTTTAATAAAAATTTTTCTAATAAAAATAAAAAATAATAAAAAAGGTTTAAATTGAAAAAAAAATAAAACAAAGGGTTAAATTCATTCCGTCAGCCAAAAATATAAAAATGTTACTTTACTTCCCAGGGCCATAAAGTGCCATTTTACCGCCCGAACGCGGTAAAGTGCCACTTTACGTTCGCAAATGGGGGCGGTAAAGTGCACTTTATCGCCCGCTTGTGCAAAAATTAATTACAGGCCGCTTGACATTGAGCAATAAACATGCAGTTGCATGCAAGATTAGGGTGCCTGACATGAGATCTGTTGTACAAAAAAATATTTCTCTTAAGGGACACTATAATCTTGCATACAACTGCATGTTTTTCTCTCTATGTCAAGTGGCCTTAACTATTCAGTTTTTGCACACTGATTGATTATTATAGAGGGTGCCCCAGTTACATGGGAATTCCGGTTTCTTACAAAAAATAGGAGGTACACTCCATTTCATAATTTTTGAGATAACTTTTTGACAGTTATCAGCTGTTTAAATTAATGGTGAGGTTTTCAACAATATAAGCTATCGTGGAATGCTGAGAATTTCCTGGGTTGATAGAGTAACTAATATAGAGCTAAAACATAGAATTCAAAAAGATGAAGAAATTGGTCTCACTCTAAAAAGGAAAAAGTTGGAATATTTTGGCCAGGTAGTGAGAGGCCCTAAATATAAGCTACTGCAAAATGTAATGGAAGGAAAAATTCAAGGCAAGGGAAGCCAAGGTAGAAGAAGAACATCCTGGCTTAAAAACTTGCGCGAATGGTGTGGTATGACGTCAAACAGCTGTTTAGAGCGGCAGCGAACAAGATTCGAATGGTCATGATTATCTTCACAAGCTCTGCTAGGAGATGGAACTTCAAGAAGAAGAAGCTGGTTACCATAATAAATAGCATAGGCCAACGAAAAAAAGTTGTAAAAATTTGTCTCAAAAATAATGATATGAACTGTGTAGAAAAAATTGTGTGCAAGCTGTGCTTGACAATTACGCTTGCTTAACTCGGCTTGGTTAAGCAGTGGGATTAAAGTAACAAGTTTACTGTCAGAGAGCAGCATCACACCCTGCGACGACCAATAAGGCTTATGGTACAGTAAACTTAAGTAGATATAATGAGAACAACTATCAAATGTTGAATCTGCTTTATTAAGATAAATCCTTAAATGTGGATTTACTTAAAATATTAAAAAGAAATCTGTTTAATTTTACAATTAAATAAATTTAATGATGGATTGAAGACAAACTTCAATTTAAAAAAAAAAAAAAAATGTTGGTTTTTGCTCGTTATTTTGAACCCCCCCTCCCCATATATTTCATTTGAATTCAGCGCATCTTAAAAGGTAAGATTCTGGGTAAGTTTTTAAGCCATAGTGAGTAACTGAAATGCACAGTATGCCTAATTTTCCCGTTAAAGTCGTTTTTCGTAACGCCAAGCATTGAAATGACAGAAAATAAGCGAGTAATTTTCCTAAATTTTCGCCAATTTTCCGCCTGTATTTGGCACAAGAATCCATTTAAATTTAATTTTAGAACAGGAGCGGGGGCAAGAATATGGCTTTATTCGTACTTCTCAATTTAAGTTTAACATTATCTTTAATGTTTTACAAGCTTAAACTTACGTTATATTATTTGTGAAAAGATTTTCTTACAGATTTGTGGAAAAAATACAAAAAACACTATACATACTACCAAACAAATATTGAACACCATCCCTGTATCTATCTATCTCTATCTATATCTATTTAGCATTTTTCGTTCCATCTTTGGACATAGGCCTCCCCTAATATCTTCCACTCTTCTCTGTCGCCGTGCTCATCCCTCTAGCTCCCGCATGTTTCTTTAAATCATCCGTCAATATCATTTGGGGTCCTCCCTTACTTTTTCTTATTTTCCCAAGGAGACCTAAAGTTTACAATACATTTGTTTCATAGATCGTCCTTCTGTCTGATATTATAACCGGTAAATTTCCATTTTAATTTTGCTACTTCTCCTCTGCATCCCTTACGTTTGTTTTATTTCTTATCCATTCATTCCCTTTTCTATGTGTTAGCTTGACATGTAACATTTGTCTTTCCATTGATCTTTGGGCTTTTGTTACCTTATCCATGGTTGAATTTGTAAGAGTCCATGTCTGAGATCCATAGGTACGTACAGGACGGATACATTGGTTATACACTTTCGTTTTGCAGTACTGAGTATATATATTTTTTTAATATGTGACTTAATTTACCGAATGCTGCGCATGCCAATCTTACTCGTCTCTTGATTTCAGTTGTTTAGTTTTCTTTTTTTAGTTTAATTATTTGTCCCAGATATATATATTCCCCTTTATGGTCAATTTTTTCTTCGTTTATTCTTCATCTGTATTTTCTATGATTTTAGTTTTAGTGCAGTTCATACTCAAGCCTATATTTTCAGTTGCTGTATCCAATGGCCTATATGAGCGACAGAGTTGGAGAATTTTTACATTGTATAATAAAAAGAATCAACTTAAATTTGTGCCAGGCACGCCAGCCAGTCAGTGTGCAGTTAGATGTCTTGTTCTTGTTCGTGGAGGATGTATGCTTTCATTTACGCCCTCTAAATTACACAATAAAAAAGATATCCGCATACTCTGCATATTGTTTTATTTTTTAAGTAAAAATGAGTAAAATTAGCGTCTTAAAAAACTCTTTTAGTGGTTTTTCGCTAGAGGAAAAACTAAAAGTTAAATAATTAGGCCGGTCACTACCTGATTTAATAATTGAAAAACAAACATAAAAGTGGACAACAATCGCGAAGTCATAAATTTAATAAAATATTTGTGATAAAAATAATGTTTTTCTATTTAAGACTCCAAACTAAGGATATGTTAATTTATTCTTTAAATTAATCTAGTAGAATTTTTGATAAATTTTGAGTCATTTCATGGTGTAATGTGGGTAGGTCTGGGTTAGCTTCTTTAAAAAAGTAGAGTCAGAAACCCTAAAAATAGTCATATAAAACAAAACTATGCGGTCCTGGTTTTACGCTACTAAAAAACTGGATCGAGGCATGTTTTTTAACGAATTTTGGGCAAAAATTTGACGCAGCACCCCGAATTTTTTTTGGAGTAATTATAAAAATTCTGGCACTACCACGTTGAATGGGTACGAGCCGCCACTCTTATAATTAATTGACCACAATTATAACGAAATAGATATTCTAGCGTGTGACTAAAAATACCCTATTATTGAAATTAAGCTTGCCCTTCGGTCTATTGAAAAACATGTGACGTGATGTGAAAGAGAATCGTCGACCGACGCAAGAATTGAGCCGAAAAATAAGCCGGTTCTTATTTTAAGCTAATCATAACGTCTAGCCGTGCAAAAAATTTTGGGAAGTTTGCTAGACTTAATACTTCTGTATTCTATAGAGACGTGCTTAAATATCAAATTTTATTACAATAGCTACAATTTTTTTACATGTAAATCAATTTAAAATTATCGTTTGGATAATAACCTAACCAATCTTAACAAAAAAAGATTATTAATAACAGAAAAAGCACCATTTAAAATACAAATATCAAGCAAATCAAATACAAAAAATAAATAAGTAAAAAACAAAAAAAATAAAACAAAAAAAAGATTAAACGCTGAAAATTTCCTCAAACCCTGGCTCCTCACGAATGGTGCCCACCACCGAGGCGGCATTACCCCTCTGAATCGCAAGACTTATTCTCTGGGTAACGAAGCTACGAGACTGGTCAGAGGATATTTTCGATGCTATATCTAGGACCAGCCTCTTAGCCTCATCTCCGCAGGGACCATAAGTCTCCACGGCAAAGGGAACAAAAATATATCGATCCAGGAGTTCACCATATTTTTTTCGCTTTTTATCCTCTGCAAGAATAGAAGCTGCACCTGATAATCCAAGTATGACTTAGCCAAAGTATGAGAACATGTAGCATCCCATAGTAGCTGCTTATCATGTCTCCAAGGAATGAAAGTCATGCCATCTGCACGCTTTCCATGATTTCGGCACACCCCGAGTGGCTCCAGTAATGCAGGGCAATCCGCTGGAATCAAAGCACGCTTTAAAATGTCATTTATCTGCCTATGTCTAGAAGCACGCCCTGCGCCTTTTTTGCAGCTTAGCCCATGAGAGCTGTGAATATCTGCTGTTTCGCCGCAAACGCAGGTGTGCTCACCAGACACAGGCAGATCCAACCTTAAAGCAGTTGCTATACGGAAAGTGTTGTTGTCCAACAGATTTCCCAACGGTGCGGATGGAAGGACGTTAAGCCATGCGTTACTTTCTGGAGCCTTTAGTGCAAGAAGCCGTGCTTTGTCTTCATTAGTTTGGGATGAGGATAAAAGAAAATTTTGACGTACTTCACAGATTTTGTTATCGTAGTACTTTTGAGAATTCTGAAGTTCTTCACTTAGTGAAGTTTCAAGGTTACAAAAAGAGAGCCATTTTTGAAAACAGCTGTTAAAATCCAAATCAATTGTGATGGAGACATAAAATGGTAACATATAGTTAAGTAGCTCAGAAACATCGCATACAAATGCCAAAAAAGCGGATATTGACAGGGAAACAGTGTCTCGAATTCCGAGACCTCCCATTTTAATAGGTACTTTGTAACCAAAAATTTAAAGATTTTTGGGAATCCTATATTCCTTGAAGTAGACTTTGAGTAACATTATCAAATTTCGATAGAGAATCTTGAAGTTTCCAACAAGGTGAGCATCTGAGTAAGTATGACATGCGAGGTATTCCATAAGAATATTTTAATAAAAAATATGCTATATGAGAATCTAGCAAATTTAGTTTGTTTCCTAAATTGTTTAAGAAAGATGTTTTTTTATTGATATCTAAATGAATACCTTCAAGCGAATAACTACAACCGAGTCAACCGAGTAGGTTAAAATTAGCTATTGGAACTTCTAATAGGTTTGAAGTAAAGTTTAAAAATTTAGAACTTATAACTGGTGAATTATTTTCTGATATGACAGATAATTTACATTTTTCAAAATTTAAATGCAGTCCAAGATATTTACTATAAGTAACTATTTTTTTTAAATTACTTAAAACTATATCTGGATCACCTGCTATAGTTCCATCGTCTAAGTACCAGAGGTTTATTTCTGAATTCAATGTGGAAATGAGAGGTTGGATGGCCAAACAAAAAAGAGGTGGTCTAAGAGGGTCACCTTGTTGTACACCTCTTTGAGAGAATGTTGTTGTTACCATAAGAAAGAAGTGATGGTTGGCTATAGGATTGAGAAATAAAATTATAAAATTCTGGTATGATCTCTGACTCTGTCTAGAATTAAATGCATTTTGGTAATCGATTTTCAAGATGGTCTTATCAGAAGTATGAGGAAATTGTACGTATCGTCTCATTGCATGGGCCGCTGTCTCTGCTTCGCATTTTGTACCGAAATCAAGTTGACATGGCCTGAAATAGTTTCCTACATCTAAAACAAAGGCCCACTGCAATGTTTTTTGGAACCAGACCATAAAAAATATGAATAATAAAAGACCTTAGCGAACAAACAAGTTTAGAGGACAAGAATGCTCTAATTTATAGTTTTATTATAGTTCTTATCACCTAATAGATCTTTGAGATGACGAGGCCTCAGTGAATCCACGCCACTGGAGGACACAGGGTTAAAGGAAAAAATAGCGTTTTTCATTTCGCTATCTGAAATTTCAAAACTTAAATTTAAATTATCGGGAACAAGATTTGAAAATGTTTCACTTACTTCGAGAACTGGGTGTTTTTCTTGCAATTTAAGTAATGAACTTTTTTTGTCTTGTTTTGTCTGTTGGGATTTTTGTGCCTTTAAACTTCTGTTTATTTTGACTGTATGTCTTAAATAATTCTTTTGTTGATAAAGTGTTGTTTTTTATCCATGAATTTAGTTGTTTTTTATTAAGGGTCGTTAAACTTGATTTTCGGTTAGATTTTAAATTTAATGGCATGGCAAGAACCGCCGAAGGAAACAAAAATAAGTTAATCCATGATCGTACCATTAATTATGGATCGTATCATTTTTTGTAACACATTAATTTAAAATTAAAGAAGGTTCATTGGATATTGGTAATCTTGCTCCTTTATTTTTAATTTTAATAAATAATTAGTGCATTAAAATTTGTAATTCGTCTTCCTGTGTTCGTTCAGATATAGAATCATTAGAGGTCTTATTTAAATCGAATAAAGTTTCACTCATGGAATCTGATAATGAGTAATTCTGGTTATTTTTATGTGTTTTTAAAATATGTATCTTTAGACCATGATTCTTTTTAGAACTTTTATTCCAACAATTATAAGAAACATTTTGATTTTCTTTATTGATTTTTAATTTGTTCAAAATATTTAAATATGTTGCATAATCTTCTGTGGAATCTTTAATATCGTTTTTGACTTCGGGTTCAATAAGTAGATTATAATGATTAGGAGGGTTCCCAGAAAAAAGTAAATAAATTGACGTGCTTCGTCTCTCCCAAAAACTATTTTAAACCCAAGCTAAAACGGTTCATTAGCTGTTTAAATTTTTTCTGTGTTCACTTGAGTCATGTTCTAATTTTTTTGATCGTTTGTTTTTTGTTAAAATGCTTCTAGTCCAGTCATCATAGAATTTTAGCTTGCAAAAGGTGGTGTAGTAGTCGCGATTTTGACATATGCTGTTGACATTAGAGTCCTAAAAACAAATATGAGTTTTCGACCTTGTGGGGGCGGCTCCCCCCCGCCATCTTGGATTTAGTGTGCACAAAAAGGTTTTTTTTAAATTATTGGTTACTTTACGTTTTAGAAAAAAAAAACGTTTTAAACAAAAGTTGAAGACAATAATATTTCCTACAAAAACGCTTTGCACGTTTTTTGTTTGACGAATGGTTTTAGAGTTATGACGCTAAACATTTCGCCGCCATTTTGGTTTTTGACCAATTTTTTTATTGAGTGGCCTTTAAGTATTAAAAAAATAAACTTAAACCAGTCGGTATCCAGTTCATAGACATTAGTACTAGACCTTGGTCTAAGTGCTAAGTTTAAAGATCTTAGTAAATACTGGTAATAAAAGGCTTTTGTTATTATTAATTGGCTGAAAATTAATGCTCAATTAATTGATTTTACGTACCTTTTTCGTTCTGTGTACTTAAACTTTAGGTATAAAATTTTAATGAAAACATAATATAGGTAGGTATATTGAATTGAATGCAAACAAATCTAATTATATTGTTCTGAACAGGCAACTGTTTTATATCAGAAAACATGAACAATAAAATATTTTTATTCTTCTTTAGGAAACAGTAAGCGTATTTTAAAATTTAAATAAGAATATGACAAAGAGTAGCATGCCGTAATCAAAAAGCTATAAGATTGGACCAAAAAAGGCAAGGCAGTGAAAATTAGATTTAAGGAACCGATGTACATTTTATAATAAAAATAGTAACACACTATTTCATATTTTCTGTATATCACTGCAAGCTTGCCAGGTCAAATTTTCAAAAATCAGTAGATCCTAATAAAAAAGTTATTGGATCGGAACTATAGTTTAAATACAATAAGGACATTTTGAAACATCTATTTTATTTATTTCTTATCACTGGCGTAACTAAAAATGGGCCTGGGGGGAGGCCTAGAGCCTTCAAGTCCCGACAGAAAAATGTAACAACCAAAAATAGTAGTCGAAAAACTTTTGACACACTGCAACTAAGGAAGTTTACAGCTAATTTAAATTAATGTCTTATAATAAACAATTTTGAGAAGAAAAGATGAGAAATTTTTGTTCCAGTTTTATTCCTCAGTTATTAATTTTAGGTACCCTTCTACCAAATTTTTTTTTATATAATTTTCTTATTGCTTATTAGTCGTGACCTAAAACCATTTAAGTTTAATTTTAAGCAATCTATTTAAAGCATTCGAAACGCGTAAAGCATAGCATTTTTAGTATAATTATCTCCAAACTTTCGCCTGCCGCGCAAATCTAGAATCCATTCTAAATCTCTCTCCAATTCAGCCCTGTTTGCCTGAAAAACCAAATAAATTTTTAAAAGCACGCTTCCAGGCCTTCTATTTATTGAGCATAGACGATGTTATTATACACATTGTGTGAAATGCCTTGTCTCGACCAATAGCAAGCAAGGAAATAGTCGCGCCCTGTTCACAGATAGTTAATTTTCAACCATATTTGCGCGAAATCTGTTCTACTACTACTTGGACAATTACAATTAAATTGTGTATTTGTGTTAAGTTATAGAGGAATATCTGAGGGCACGGCAGTGCCTCGCCAAGTTCGCGCGCCGTACTATCTTTTCTTGAAACATTTCAGCCGATATTTGACCTATCTAGAACTCTACTTCGAAATAAGCTACGAATCTCAAACTTTGCACAGTCGTAGATCTTCATGGAGTTAACAACCCCTCCAAGTTTCATGGAATTCCATAAAGTAGTAAAGTAGTTTCAAAAAACGTCGAAATTGGCACTCACTCACTCACTCATGTATAGATCATCAAAATTCTACTGTACTTCCAGACATGCTAAAAGCTGAAATTTGGCAGACTGATAGAAATTATGCAAACCCCTGAAAAAAATCAAAAAACCCCAAAATTCTAATTTAATCCCCTCCCTTATACATGTAAAGTTATGTAAAAGTAACATTGCCCACTTCCAGAAATGGCAGACTGAGGGAACTATGATAAAACTATAGAAAAAAATGTAAAAACCCCAAAATTATAATTTACGTAATGTAAAAGTAACATTGCCCACTTCCGGATACGCTAGAGAGCTGAGCTTTGAAAGACCGATAGTAACTATGATAATACTATAGAAAAAAATTAAAACACCCCAAAATTCTAATTTACTTACTTCTCCTATAAATGTAAAGGTGTGTAAAAGTCACATTGCCCACTTTCAGAAACGCTCGAGAGCTAAGCTTTGGAAGGCCGATAGGAACTATGATAAAACTCTAAAAGAAAATTAAAAAATCCCAAAGTTTAATTAACTTCCCTCCCCTATAAATGTAAAGTTATGTAAATAAGCATTGTCCACTTTCAGAAACGCTAGAGAGCTGAGCTTTGGAAGACTGATAGTAACTATGATAAAACCTTAGGAAAAAATTTAAAAACACCAAAATTTTAATTTACTTTCCTCCACTATAAATGTAAACTAGAGAGCTGAGCTTTAGAAGGCTGATAGGAACTATGATAAAACCATAGCAAAATATAAAAAAACCTCAACATTTTTAATAAGGCATTGCAAAAGTTTTGAACAATATCCCGCATATTTTACTACTTTAAAACTTAAATATTATTCAAATCCTTTAAAAAAGCAGTGAAATCATAACAAAAACATTTCATGTAAAAAAAAGCCAAGTACGCGAAAGTGGTATTCCGTAAAAAGAATTGAGATAAAAGTAAAGCCAAGTTCTCCATTACAAATTTCAAAATAAATGGTTCTTACTAGTTTGGAAATGTTTTTCTAAACTTGGCTATTACGGCTGCAAATGACTCTTAGGCACATTGCTAAATTGAACGTAAAGAAGTTTGGCTGGAATAGCAAAGTTTAAAAAAACATTTCCAAACTAGTAAGAACCATTCATTTTGAAATTTGTATTGGAGAACTTTGCTCTACTTTTATCTCAATACTTTTTACGGAATACCACTTTCGCGTACTTGGCTTTTTTTTACATGAAATGTTTTTGTTTTGATTAATATTTTCATACCTATTTATAGTCCACTCTTCTTAAAATTTTGCCCCGCTATTTTTTTCTACACACTTATTAAACGAAATGTCGGTATTTAAAAAAGCTTTAAGCGCTAGTCCCTGGTACTTCCCTAATACTCTTTTTGCTTTAAAGAAGTCTGGTCAAACTAGTTACGCCAGGGATCTTTATTAAAAATAATGAAGTTTTTTTATTTAAGGAAACGTTTCTTTATTGTTATCGTTATTTTGTATAGTTTACCAATGCGTGAGGTCGCATGCAAAGCTTGTTTATGATTTTAAACAAATCGTTAGGTTAATTTTAGGATTAGTACATGATTGGGCCCTCGAAGCTCTCGACGATCAAAGACCAACTCAATAACAAATGTTCAACATAATTTTATCATAACAAAAACATTTCATGTGAAAAAAAGCCAAATACGCGAAAATTATATTCCGTAAAAAGAATTAAGATAAAAGTAAAGCCAAGTTCTCCAGTATAAATTTCAAAATGAATGGTTCCTACAAGTTTGGAAATGTTTTTTTAAACTTTGCTATTACAGACAAACTTCTTTATGTTCAATTTAGCACTGTGCCTAAGAGTCATTTGCAGCCGCAATAGCCAAGTTTAGAAAAAAAATTCCAAACTAGTAAGAACCTTTCATTTTGAAATTTGTATTGGACAACTTGGCCTTTTTTCTTAATTATTTTTACGGAATATAATTTTCGCGTACTTGGCTTTGTTTACATGAAATATTTTTGTTATGATTTCACTCCTTTTTTAAAGGATTTGAATAATATTTAAGTTTTAAAGTAGTAAAATATGCGGACTATTGTTCAAAACTTTTCAAATGCCTTATTTAAATCTTTGAGGTTTTTTATGTTTTCCCATGGTTTTTTCCTATACTTTTATCATAGTTCCTATCAGTCTTCCAAAGCTCAGCCCTCTAGCGTTTCTGGAAGTAGCCAATAATTTTCAATAACTTTACATTTATAGGGGAGGGAAGTAAATTAAAATTTTGGGGTTTTTTAATTTTCTTTTATAGTTTTATTATAGTTCTTATCGGCCTTCCAAAAGCTCAGGTCTCTAACGTTTCTGGAAGTGGACAATGGTAATTTTACATAACTTTACATTTATAGGGGAGGAAAATCCTATCAGTCTGCCACAGCTCAGGACTCTAGCGTTTCTGGAAGTGGGCAATGGGGTCGCGTATTTTACACTTTGTTACCGTTACTGCTATTACTGAGTCTACGCATTAGCAGCTTCTCGCTCCTTTTTTGTTATTTACGATAACGCCGCCCGGTACTGACCCTCCTTTAATGTTGCCGTTATTTTTAGTTAGTTTTGTTTTTTTTTAATGCAATCAAATTTTTTATTAAAATTCGATAGTTTAACTTTATATTTAACTTTAAAACTTTATTTAGGAAGAATTTTAACAATAGTAAAGTAAATTACATTAAAATCTAATTGTTAGCTATATAAATATTAATAGACTAAGTAATATTTTCAACTGTAACACAATAATTTATTCTATCTGCATCCAAATGAATAATACTATAATTAAACAAACTGCATTGAAAATAAATATTTTTTTAAACTTTTTTTAAATGTGTTTAATTTCTTTTCATTTTTTATTGAGTTTTTTCATTTATTGAATTCTGACAAACCTTTACAAAAAATTGATTTTTGGACATTTAATTTTTGGGAATTATTTAAATGAAAATCGTCTTTGTATCTTGTATAATGTGAATGGAAATTTGAATTTTGGAGGACAAAATCTTTAAGTTGTTCTGGTAGTAGATTGTTGTGAAATTTGTAAATAAATATACAAACATTATAGAAAATGAAATTTTTTACATTAAGTCAATTTAATTTTTTTAACATTAGTGTAATTTTTGTGTATTTATCTGCTTTAAGAATTATTCTCATTGCTCTATTCTGTAATATTTTTAGTTTATCTAAAATATTTTCATTCGCTGTATATAATATAGTTGAGCAGTAGGAAAAATGTGGTAATATTGTTGTATTGTAAACACATTTTTTAGAAAAAAATTATAAATAATAACTAATCCTTCCTAAATACCCAATTTCTGAAGAAATTTTAGATATAATATGTTCGTAGTATTTATCAAACTTTAATTTTGAATCTATAATGATACCAAGATATTTGAATGAATTTGTAATTTGTAATTTCTCATTATTTATTGTGATTGCAAAATTCGTTAAGTTGCTTTTTGAATTTAAAATCATACATTTTATTTTGTTTACATTCAATTTTAATTTGTTTGCGTTTAGCCAACGTACTACATTTTTTAATTCTGAATTTATCTCAATAGTTAGGTTTTCTAATGAAGTTCCTTTTAAATAAAGTAATGTATCATCTGCAAACATCTGTATCATACAATTTTTTTAAACTGTTGGTAGATCAAGTATATATAAAATAAAAAGTAATGGTCCCAATTTACTTCCCTGTGGTACCCCTATATTGTTGATTTTTCCGATGATAGTGAATTCAAAATTTTGGTTCGCTGTGTCCTGTTGCATAAATAATTTTTAAACCAATACTTTTCCCGTTAGACCAAATTTATAAAGTTTTTTTAATAGCCTTTCCCTGTCAATAGTTTCAAATGCTCTTTTAAAATCTAAAAATACCCCAACTATAATTTTATTTTTCTCAAAACTTCTTTTCCATGTTTCTATAAATCCTGTTTGTTGTTCTACTAAAATTTTGTTGCTTTCTATAAAATTTAAAAACTGTTCATATTCCACTTCTTCCAATAACTTTTCAATATCCCATAAAACATTTATTGGTCTTAATTCATCATATCTTTTACTATTTTTAACTTTTGGTACAGGTGTAATATATGAACATTTGAGTATTTCTGGAATTTCTCCGTTTTTTAAGCAGTGTTTATTAGATTTAAAAGTGGATATCCTATGACCGAAAATGTTTCTTTCATTAGATTTTTGTTTATTACTTCATTTTTATTATTATTTGATTTTAAATTTGCAACTTTGTTTTTCAGTTGATTTAATGTTACTTCTTCAAATTTATGTATTTTATTTTCTATGTTTATTTCATCTAAAAGAGACTCTGTGCTTGTATTTGGTATAGAATTAATAATGTCTTCTATGCTTGTTATATAGTATTTGTTTAGTCGTTCTGATATGGTGTTTGGACCAGTTTCAATTTTGTCTTCAAATATGATTTCAGTTATGTCACTTTTTGGTTTGTTGTTGATCGTTCAGTGTGTAATCCCAATGACATTCAATTAATTTTATACATAGTTTGTTGTAGTCTAAATAAGATAAAGTGCTGGCTTTTGTTTTAGGTTGTTCATTTACTTGAATTTCAATATAAGTCCAATAATGGTCACTTATCTTTGGTATTTTTTCCACACGAGATATTAAAGAAAAATCATTTGTTAGTACTAGATCTATTTTTGATTCTGTGTTATTGGTTACTCGTGTCGGTTCCTTTATTATTTGTCTTAGCCCATATAAATTAACCAGTTGTTTAAATTTTTCAACATAAAAATCTTGATTATCAAAGTTTATATTAAAATCTCCCATATTTATGTTAATACCATTATATTCCAAATTTTCTTCGCATATTAATTTAAAAAAGTCTAAAAATCTGTTAATGTTTCCTGATGGAGATCTGTAAAATACATTTAACTTGTAATTTTGTTTTTTTATTTTAAATTCTATTCTTAAAAACCAGTGCTCATAGTTTTCTGCTACTTCATCTTTGTTGGTTATTGATATTGAATTCGAAACAAAAATTATTACTCCTCCAGTATGTCTTGAGTTTGATAAACAGTTGAATAATGTATAATTGTTAATTAATAGTTCGCTTTCCAAAATGTCTTTTGTAATATGTGTTTCAGTTGCGCATAATATTAGTGGTTTTTTGGATTCAATAAAATCAATAATTTCGTCCTTTGATGTTAAAAGCCGTCTACATTTATTTGGTAAATTTTGCTCGTTTAATATTGTTTTATCTGTGTTTGCTATATTGAGGGTTTTTTAGATATATAATCAATTTTGAGTTTATTTTTTTGTACACTTGACAATTTTGTTCAAAAGGTCCGTGATTAATAAAAAATCCAAGTTTAAATTTTTTGTTTACTTCAGAACAGTTTGGGCATTCTATATTTTCTGTTGACGTTGTGCAAGAATCTGAAGAACGTCCGTTTAATCCACATTTCATACAACTTTGGTTTTGGTTGAATCCGCAGCATTTAAAATATCTAAGTAAATTAAAATCTTCAAAAATTGGACAGATTGAAAAATTAATAAACAGCATACCTTTTTCCATTATTTTTGTAAAATTTTCGCCATCAATTTCTATTATTGCCATGTATTTGGTTTTCATTTTTTTGAATACTTTAACTTCTAAATTTTTCGTATTGATATATGAATTTTGCTCCAAAATTATGGTTTTGAGTTCTTCATTTTCCATTTTATCTTCAATCCCAATTATTTTTATTCTCGGATTTCGTTTCTCGTCTTCTTTAGTTGTATATTTCTCTCCCATTTTTTTATGTACTTCTTCTTTAATTTTATCCGCCTGATCTTTACTTTCACATAAAATTTTTACAGCACCATCTTTTTCATTAACAATTTTTCTTATCTCTATATTTAAAGATAAAGGATTTATGAATCTTCCTAATTCTGTTTTAGTTTTCTTAAAATCTTGAGACTTATTTAGTTTTATAGTTATTGCAGTTACCTTTTTTAACGTTTTCTTTCTGTGCCAATCCTTTAACAACAATATCTGACCAGCTTTCAGTAATAGGTGATACATTTGCCTGTTGTTGGGTTTCCAGAGTTTTCATTATATTGGATGAGTGATTTGTATGATTATCTAATAACTTTTGTACCTCGTGATTTAGTTTAACATTTTCCTTTATCATTACAATTTTCTCTTCTAAAAGTGTTATTCTAATCATAAGCTCTTCTACTAACTTATCTTTTGGTTTGTAAAAGGCCATAAATCTAATAAAAATAAATAAACAAACATTAATATACAAAAAGTTGAAGGAGTGTAAAACAACTAAATTAACGTTTGTGTTATGCTTATCTTTAATGTTCCAAAATCTATTTATCAAAATGTCCCTAATATTTTGCCTTTTACAAATGAAAGTTTTTCTGGGTTCCAAAAACTCTGAGAAGATTAACCCATGGTAGTGATAGTGGCTATTAAATGGCTGTCTAAGTTGTCAAAATTTTAATCGTTCCAAAAACTCCCTATTACATCACGATCGATTATATTCTTTATTGCCTACTATTATTCTCTTTTTTCTGGCTCGTGCAGACTTCAGGATTATGGAATACGTGATGCAATCAAGAGTTTCTTGTCGCCTGATATTTCGAAGGTTTTTTCGACTTTGAAAATTTATAGTCCTAATTTAAATTCTTTTTTTCCAATATGTCGCAGAAGAAGAAAGTTAAAAAAAATCTGAAAAAGATTTTTTGAAGGCATGAATTACGAATCAGTAATATAGGAGTTTTGACACAATTACCATGGACAATGATTAAAAAAGTCCTTTAGGTAAGTAAACAGTGTGTTTTAACTAAAAGGTAACACAGGATTTTTTGTTTTTTTATAAGTTTAAGAAAAAACGCTCAAACACATAAGTTGTAAAGGCATTTAACAGACCTTCAAAACAAGGTATTGTCAGGAATGAGAAATTACCCTTGACTGTGCCACTGTACGAAACCAGCTTGGAAAAACGAAAAGCGCAAAGATTTTCCAGTGATAAGAAGGTGGTTTCTTCCTCCAAAATGCTAAACGTCTAGGTGCCGCCTACCACACAGCAGGTGGTTGATGCGTGAAGGACTACTAAAAAGTGAAGAGTGGGAGTTGTAATGGTTAAGCTTCGGGATACATTAAGTAGAGAGAGGGCTTTCCCTTCAAAGGGATTGGCTATGAAAAAACTGTAAGATTAGAAAGTGTTGTCTATAAAATGTCATTTTATCTCTGTTTTCGTCTAGGTTTTCTTGTTTAGCTCATTAGCTAGAAAGTAAAGTAAACTTTAGGATTATCAGCAACGCCACTGACTTGGTTCCTCCAAGCTCATTCTAAGCTTTGTTGAATTTAAACTAAAACCTCTAAATTAATTGTCAGTAAAGAAATAAGATTTTCTATTTGAAGAATATTTTGCACTTTGTTATTTTGGTAAGTTAAAGTTCTTATTTTAATATTTTGGATCTTGTTGGTTTTATAGGTCATAAGAAAAGTCTTGTAACAATTTGTTAATTGCAACAGAGTTTTATTTTGTTTTCATTAAAGTTTGTAACGTTTTTACTGTTTTATATTTATATTATACACACAAGAGATCTACTGCGTTACTCTCGTTTAAAGGGGTAAAAAATTTTCCATCTTGAGGTATCAAAATCTATAAAAAATACCCAATTATGCCTCTGTTGCTTTTTCGTTGCAACACTTTGTATATGGATCGAATCGAATGAAATAATTATTGATTCTTATTTTTACCGTATTCTATTATATCTATTTTTTAATCAGGGTGTCCGGCGCGGCGTCCCAAGATTAGCTCTTCTATAAAGACATCGAAAAAATAACTATTTTTTCTGATAAAGTCCAATTAATTTATTTTTGTTCTCTTTCTTGTAGAGTAGTTACGTAAACACTAGACCAAAATTAAGAGAGTTGTCAGAGAAATGCAGACAAAACAACAATACTTTAATCTTTACCAGCAGGTGCCGAGAAATTAAAAGTTCTTGAAAACACAGTAGTTGCCTAAATGATATCCTTTTGTAATAGGAAACATCTCAGACTAACTGTTTATTTGAAAGCAAAGCTTTTTTTTATTTGAGCTTTCTGGGAATTTTAAAATATGTGGTTTTTTTGAGACGAATTACAATAAATCTACAATTTTTAAGTTTTAGCTTGTTATTAAAACTCTGACAAGGACTTTCTTATAGTACAGTACCTACTACAGTTTGTTTGCAACAAGAAATAAATGGATTCATGACGGATCTGATACCTTCCTAGCTAGCCTATGTAGCCTATTAGGACACGTCTAGTGAAGCCACATATTGATCCGATGCCCCAAAAAAAAAATTCGTTGAAAATAATACCTTCTCTAGCCAGTGCTACGTGGGCTAGAAAGGTAAAAATACGAAAACAATATTGTTGCGATGGTTTTTTTATAATTTATTGCCATTTTTATGTTTTATTCAGTATTTCAAAGTATACTTTAAAAGAATGAGGGAGATGAAACTTATCCTCGAAACATCACCGATTAATAAAAAATTATATTTTACTAAACAACAGTGTCCCCCTTTGTTTGAAACCTTGGACAGAAAGAAGCAACAAAAAGGCATACATCACCAGTCAAGAACAACGGGTAATCAAGAACCTGTAGACTGACAAATCAATCAAGATTCTACCTGCCGATAAAGGAAACGCGACGGTTACAATAGATGCCGAGACATACGACAGAAAGATCGAAGAAGATTTGGAGAAAGGAGACCACAAAACACTACAAAAAGATCCAACCACAACCATAGAAGGAGACATCTACAGGACATTAAAGAAGTATGATTAACATATCCGGGACGCCGCGCCGTTAGATCCCGCCTGACTCCACACCACAGTAAGGCACCACATTTCTATGGACCATCAAAGATCCATAAGAAGGATATACCACTGCGACCAATTACCAGCTCCAGGGACTCACGGACCAGCACTTTGTCCAGGTTTTTGTTGGATATAATTAAAACATATAATAAGTTCGAATCTTTTGTCAAAAAAAAACATTTTGTCGAGGGTTTAAAAAGGATCAAATTAGATAGATTTTTAAGTTTTGATGTAGAAAATCTTTACACCAACATGCCAATAAATAAGTCCCT
The DNA here is from genome assembly GCA_963576565.1 of Aspidapion aeneum. NCBI lineage: Eukaryota > Metazoa > Arthropoda > Insecta > Coleoptera > Brentidae > Aspidapion > Aspidapion aeneum. The sequence goes on from OY755045.1 coordinate 34,405,123, forward strand.
CAGTATCATTAAAAACAAATTACAAACTGATGATACACTTCACGAGAGAACAACGCTATCGGTGGAGGGGGTGATGGATCTTTTGGAGCTCTGTCTCCGTAACTCTTACTTTCAAGTGAAAGATAAGTTTTACGCGCAAAATGATGGACTCCCAATGGGTTCATCTCTTTCGCCAGTGGTAGCAAACATCTACATGGAGTGGTTCGAGGGCCATGCGATCAACACAGCAAGAGTCAAACCAAAACTATGGCTACGATACATGGATGACACATTTATTATATGGCCGGAAAATGATGACGAACTACAAAATTTTCTACACCATTTAAACGGTATTCGACCAACAATCAAGTGCACCATGGAAATTGAAAAAGATTCGGCCTTACCTTTTTTGGATGTTCTTGTCAAACGATTAGACAGAAACATTCAAACCACTGTATATAGGAAACCTACACACACGGGACAGTACCTAAATTTTAAGTCTAATCATTCTGTTGCTACAAAACAAGGAATTATAAGAAGATTGTATTTAAGAGCCGTAAATATTTGTAGTAATAATGAAGAATTAACTACAGAAATTGACAACATTATCTCAATGATATCCAAAGTTAAAAACAAATCTAGCAAATTCTTAAAATAATAATCCGTTGTGTGTTATTAACATTCCATGTTATGTTCAAGGGATTTCAGAAAACATAAGATGATTAGCCAAACATTAAAACGTTGTAACTAAAACAAAACCGGAAATTCCCTCAAATAATAAGCAATGTATTTAGTAAATTCCGTGTGTGGTAAAGAGGATGCAATGGTCAGAAGCTAAAGTTTTGCATAAAGGGTCGCACTGGCGAAAACGAAAGTTTATTGAAGCTGTGTTTATAATGCAGAACGAAGAAGTTGTCAATCAACCAAGCACGGACATATCAAACATATGGAAACCACTCCTTAAGAAGCACAAGCTTCCTAGGATTAAAAAAGGGGCGGACCGTCACACCTGACTACACACCAAGTACAGTGAATATCGCTTATAACGATATCGGATAATACGACATATCGGTTATAGCGACGACATACAGTGTACTCCGGTTATAACGTACCTGGGTTATAACGTACTTTCGGTTATTACGTACATATTTCATTGGTCCGGCCAAAATACTCTTCTTTTTTCACCGGATTTTACGTACTTTTTATACCTTCTACTTCGGTTATAACGTACCATATTTTAACTGATTCCGTTATAATATTCCGGTTGTAACGTACGAGTGTACGTTAAAACCGGAATATCATTGGTGATTCCTCGAAAAATTCAGTACAGTGAAACCTCCCATAAGCGGACACTCATGGTTCCGTCGATTTTGTCCGCTTATTGGAGGTGTCCGCTTATGAGAGGGAACTGCAAAATTGTAATATATATTAATTGACAATTTCCGCTGCTTGAGTTTTTCCGATATTAAATTTTTCAACGATCTTTCGTGCTGATAGATGTTCCTTCTCCGAAACGTTAACTACTTCCATTTTTTCACGTAAACTAAGAAGTTTTTTACTAGGCACTATTTCAAAGAGATCTATTACTAATATGTTGTAAATACGCCAGAAGTATTAGGTCTCCGCATTAAAACGGAAAGGGTTAATTCCCCGGCTGCAGAGTGCGTTGTTGCCAACATACTACATAATGTTGATACCCATGTCGTGCAGCATTCCGTCCCTTTGTCAGAGGTTCGCGTCCGGTTAAGAGAGGTGTTAACATTTTTTAACCAAAAAAAATTGTCCGCGTCCGGTTATTAGAGTGTCCGGTTATAGGAGTGAATTTTACATGTAGAGAAATAGTGAAAAGCTTGGTTCCAAAAAATTTGTCCGCTTAAAGGGAGTGTCCGCTTAATAGAGGTGTCCGCAAGGAGAGGTTTCACTGTATTTTTAAGGTGTGTTAAATACATATTACATTATTATAGATATAAAGATTTTACTAATTTTTAGTTTTAGTTTAGGTGGTTTAGTTTTAGTTTTCTTTTTAAGTGTTGAAGTGTATATTTATTAGCTACCATTTTATTCCATTTTTAATTGTTTATAACGTACGTCCGCTTATAAAGTACATATTTTCTGGTCCCTTGAGAGTGCGTTATAACCGGAGTACACTGTATTAGGATCCCGATCGAGTTCTATAATATTTTGTTACCTTTTTTCTGTATAACGACACCGACGCTCGGTTATAACGACCGAAATTATGCGGTCCGCTCAACGTCGTTATAACCGATATTCACTATATTATAAGTAGTAGTCTGTAAACTGGATTGTTTAGTTTACACTTGAAAATGGCTAGAACTACTTACTAACCGAAACGTCGTGTTTTAAATAAAAACAAAGGAAATCCGAAATTTTGTTTCAACAGTGTCCCTATTCCCATTATATCTGCGTATTTAACCTGCAAGGACTTTTTCAAGAAATTTTACTAAATTTTCGTTAGTCTAAAGGGCAGTGCGTTCTTGTAGGAAGTATAGTTTTTGTAGGTAATAATAAAATAATATCCGAACTATAAACTCTTTTTTTGTTACGCTGCCAATTTACTGCTCTTGTCTTTTTATATAAGAAAATGGCGGGCCAAGTCAATGAAATCGTTTAGGAAAATTGTGTAATTTCTAAAGAAAATGTATCTGGCTATCTTTGGAGACCCCTCAGAGTAATAACATATAAAGAGAAGTAGTAACCCCGGTTTCGGCGGTCATTCATTCATTTGTTGGTAAACAATGTAGCTTTTCCGCTGTTGCCGCCTCCTCTGCCTCTGTAAAATTTTATAAATAATAAGTAAGGTTCAACTTCTTACCTTACCAAAATATATCGTGCTTTGAGTTGGTTAGGCTATTCAAACCGTGCGATAATTTGTCATGCGCTTATTAGCCCGCGTCGCGTCGTTTTATGCTGTGTATTTCTTATTACAATCTGCGATAAAAACTCATTTAGACAACATAATTTATGAACGGCCCCTTTTCCCACAATTTTTTTAGGACGCGCCAACAGGTGTATGGCATCATATTACGGATTTCGTGTTAGCAGGGCCGTCTTTCGTTTTGAGCTACTTGCACTATATCCCCAGGTAAAAAGGGAATCCTTTTTCCTATTGTAGAGGACGCTTAAATTTAAAAAAAAAAATTAGTAATTGTTCCAACAGTTTTAACCGGTATTAAGGATATTCTATTTTATTATTTTAAAATGCGGCTTTTCTGTTTGGAGAGTTGAAGCACTATTAACCATTCAAACGAAAATTTCATAGGGTTGTTTTAATTTTCTCTAAGTATTTAGTAGTTTTGTAGTTTTTCTGTGTGAAACCACACCTTAAGGAAAACAAGCGTCTTGGAATTAAATAAATGGATCCATGACGGATCTGATACCTTCCTAGCCCATTAGCACACTCCACGTTATATCAACCTTGAATACAGTTTTTTGTAAATATCTCCGAAATGAAAGCTCCTACAAACTTTTCGGTTATAATATAATTTTTTTCAAAAAACGTTTCAAACCGCATATTGATGCGACGTTCCATTAAAAAGTTAGCATTTTTTAAACTATTTAACTGTCAAAAAACTGTTATTAGCATTCACGAATTTTGACTAAAATCTAATCAGCTCGTTGCAGTATCGAGTACTATTTCACCTGAAAATTTCATGTAAATCGGTTAAGCGGTTTAGGAGCTATCGCGTTACGGACAGATATACATACATACACACACAACACAGACGGACATCACGACGATATTGCTAGGGTAGGTCAAAATACACCCAAATAACACATTTTCGGTGTTATGTCAAAAAAAATTTTTTGTCGAAAACAATACCTTCTCTAGCCGTTGCTGTGCGGCGTTGCTGTGCGGGCTAGGAAAGTAAAAAGGGGGCGGGCCGACTGCACACCAAGTAGTATAAGTCGTAGCCTTTAGACTGGATTGTTTAGTTTACACTTGAAAACGGTTAGATATACTTACTTACTGAAACGTCCTGTTTAAAATAAACCAACACAAAAACATTTCATGTAAAAAAGAGCCAAGTACGCGAAAATGGCATTCCGTAAAAAGAATTGAGATAAAAGTAAGGCCAAGTTCTCCAATACAAATTTCATAATGAAAGATTTTTACTAGTTGGAAATGTTTTTCTAAACTTTGCTATTACAGCCAAACTTCTTTATGTTCAATTTAGCACTGTGCCTGAGTTATTTACAGCCGTAATAGCCAAGTTTAGAAAAACATTTCCAAACTAGTTTCTTACTTTCATTTTAAAATTTTTATTGGAGAACTTGACTTTACTTTTATCTCAATTCTTTTTACGGAATGCCGCGTACTTGGTTATTTTTACATTAAATGTTTTTGTTATGATTTCACTTATTTTTAAAAGAATTGGATAATATTTAATTTTTAAAATAGTAAAATATGCCGAATATTGTTCAAAACTTTTGCAATCCCTTACTTAAAACTTTAAGGTCTTTTAGTTTTTTCCCATGGTTTTATCATAGGTGCTATCAGCCTTCCAAAGCTCAGCTCTCTAGCGTTTCTGAAAGTGGACAATGTTACTTTTGCATAACTTTATATGTATAGGGGAGGGAAGTAAATTAAAATTTTCGTGTTTTTAAATTTTTTCCTATAGTTTTATCATAGTTCCCATCAGTCTTCCAATGCTCAGCTCTCTAGCGTTTTTGGAAATGGGTAATGTTACTTTTACATAACTTGACGTGTATAGGGGAGGAGAGTAAATGAAAATTTTTGGGGTTTTTAAATTTTTTCCCATGGTTTTATCATAGTTTCTATCAGCTTTCCAGCGTTTCTGGAAGTGGAGTATGTTACTTTTATATAAATTTACATTTATAGGAGAGGGAAGAAAAATAAAATATTGGTGTTTTAACATTTTTTCCTATAGTTTTATCATAGTGTCTTTCAGTCTTAAAAAGCTCAGCTTTCTAGTGTTGCTGGAAGTGAGCAGTGTTACTTTTACATAACTTTACATTTATATGGGAGGGAAGTAAATTAGAATTTTGGGGTGTTTTTTCCTATAGTTTTATCATAGTTCCTATCAGGATGCCAAAGCTCAGCTCTCTAGCATTTCTAGAAGTGGGTAATGTTACTTTTAAATAATTTTACATGTATAGGGGGGGGGGGGAGTAAATTAGAATTTTGGGGCTTTTTGATTTTTTCCAGGGGTTTGGTCATAATTTCTATCAGTCTGCCAAATTTCAGCTCTGTAGTATATCTGGAAGGACAGTAGAATTTTGATTTTCTATACATGAGTGAGTGAGTCAGTGAGTGAGTGGCAATTTCGACGTTTTTTGAAATTTCGTAACTACTTTACTACTTTATAGAAGTCCATGAAACTTGGAGGGGTTGTTAATTCTATAAAGGTCTACGACTGTGCAAAGTATGAGATTCGAAGCTCTTTCCGAAGTAGAGTTTTAGATAGGTCAAATATGGGCTGAAATGTTTCACTGCCGTGCCCTCAGATAAAGACAATGGAAGTCCAAAGTTTTATTTCTACCCAATCATTGTCTACGAGTTTCAAACAAAAGATTATTTTTTCACTTATATAATGGCAACAAGTTTAATTAGGTGGGTCCTCAAGTCGTGAACGGTTAGCCCAGATATTCCTAAGCTCTAAGGTCGACACTGACAGTAACATGTGCTTGTATTAAATGCAGTGTTGTCTTGGCCGTCGGACTCGGTATATTGAATTTTTGGTGTATTTTTCTGTGTGCTGAGTTTTATTTTTGTAAAAAAGAACTTAGTTGGACGTAAAAATAAACAAGAAGTGCTATGATTCTGAAAATATTGTGAAAATTCAGCCCAGTGTCGTTTTTTCGAGATTATTCCAGTGACGCAGCTATGTTGCCATCGCCGGGGATTCTGCAAATTCTAAGTTTTCAGGAATGACCGCCACGAATAGGGAAAATTTACACGGGGCCGCGGTTTACTTCTTCTCTTTATATTATTATTACTCTAAGGGAGACCCTTTTTGTTATAATCGGTTTGCTTTATAGCTATATTATTTAGAATTTGAGTATCTTTAAAAGTAATTTACATGACTTCGTATAATGATAGTGTACTTTAAGCCTTTGTCTTGACGAAGTGTTTAACTTATACAAAGTGAATTAAAATAAAAGACCAGTCCTTGGGTATATACTTTAATTAAGTTGGCCTTTTTATTTCTTGTAGTATTTATTTTATCATTTTTAAAAATAATTGTCACCAAACAAAAAAAAAATTAAAAAATACCACTTTTAATGTCACGAAAAAGTTTAGTGGTTAGTTTTTTTTATATTAGGGACTTATTGCAATAGAGCCAGGCAGTAATTGTGCCGGACACTATTCTGACAATTTCGCATTATAAGAACAGCTGTCTTTTTTCAAAATTAGGCCTTTGTGTATTATAAGAGCTGGAATTAATAGTGCCGCCACTATTATTGGAAAATAAACGACTGGATTTATAAATTCGACTTTGTTATATCAATTTTGAAAGACCAACAACTGCCACTTTTCAATGGAAGACTATCAGAATAGTGCCCGGCTTTAGTGCAATAAGTCCCTATTATCCTGTTACAGGCGTTTTCAATCAATAGCCGAAGCTGTAATAAATTTGTTTTGCAATATAATTTTAACTTTTTTACTGATTTGAGTAAATAGTAACCCATTCGATAGATGTTTTAAGTGGAAATTAATCATAATTAACATAAAGTCTATTTTTGTCTTACAGTGATAAGAAACAGCTAATATTTAAGGGCCAATAACTTTTTTTATTTTTTGTTTAATTTGATTAAGTAATACTCTATCGTACGTGGTAGAAATGGGACTTTTTTTTCTTGTTTAGGTTTTTTTACAGTGGCGCACTTAACAAATTTTCAGGGGTGAAAAATCTCTTTTAAATTAGTAGGAATTTATACTGTATTAAACTTTTGGTGTAGATTATTTTTATTTATTGGAAGGGAACTAAAAGTGTTATAAAAAGAGGAAAAAATCCTTTATTTTTGATTTCACGAAAAACATCACTCTTGATAAAAAATTCGCTTGTTAAAAAACTGAGATAACGATATTAATATTTTTGATTTGAAGTACAAGGTGTCATCATCAATGTCACATTATAAAGAGTGATGTTGTTCGTGAAATTAAAAATAAAGATTTTTCTTGTCTTATTAATTGCATATTTCTTAATTTGATAACACCCTGTACATCTAATCAAAGATTTTATGATAATCTTAATTTTTAACAAGCAGAATCTTTTATAAAGAGTGAGTTTTTTTCGTAAAATCAAAAATAAAGAATTTTTTCCTCTTGTCAACTCCATCCGGGAACACACTGTATTGACAGAGTATTTTTATTGCAAATAAAAACCAAGTTCAAAGCAAATGCAAAAGGAAAGCGATTTGTAAAATTTTCCAGGCCAAGGGATCAATCAACTAAAGACGACTTTATCTACTTGTGTGTCAGTCTCCAGAAAATTTCGAAAATTGAATAGGTACACTTTGGAAACGCGGATACATTTCGGGAATTTTCATTCATCGCTTTTCCTGGAGAAGTTGAAGTGGATTGGGGTTTACTTTCATTTTAGTGTTTGAGATACACTTCAATTCGCCTTCTTTAAATAAGTTGTTTTTTTATAATGACTTTTCATCAATGATTAATTAAATGGTTCTCCTTCTGGATTTTCAAACAAAATTTTATGTGTGTTATTGTAGATTACCTAAGAAATGCTTAAATTGAATAACTATAGGGTATTTGACAAATTTTAGAAAAGTGTTTAAAATGATACATAGGTCCCTAATTTGCTACGCAAAATTATTAAAATAGTATATTTTATCATGACTACATTTAAAATCAAGTTTTCTAATTTCCGACTTGAATTTGTCGCTAAAACATTTTATTTCTACGTCACAGCGCAGTAAACTCGCGGACAGATACACGGCATTCAAGTGTTTATTTGTTTTTGGTTTGTGTTTTTACTGTTTTTTATGTAAAAAAATGTCCTATAAGTGGTGTGTAGTGCCCTTAGTATTCGACTACTAGCATAACAACACCTGAAAAACTATTTATTCATGTGCCTACAGCAGTAAAAAAACGGAAAAAGTGGCTAGAACTTGCTCGAAGAGACCCAAGGGCCTTATCTAATACATCTTCACTTTACATTTGTGAAGATCACTGTGATGTGAGTATAACTAAATTGTTTCTATTAATTTTTCTCACGTTGTCTATATATAACTATTTCGTAAATGACGATGAAATTTTTGAGGTTATGCTTATTACAAGGGCTGAACAACTATAATAGGCAGAAAGGTGTACAAATTTTTAGGCGGTGCTAGGCAGTTATTAGGCAGGACTAGGGAGTACCTTTAGGATTAGGCAGTGCATATGCAGGCTAAATGTAGGACTGAGCAGTGCCTATGCAAGACTTGGCAGGACTAGGCAGTACCTACGCCGGACTATGCAGTGTAACCTATGCAGTACTTCAAGTATTGCTGGTCGTTGTATACTTTTTGCCTCCCTGTCCTGCAATTTTTGATTGTTTAATGATTGCGTATTTAATTGAATCTATTGTAAGTGGCATATTAAACAAAAAAGCAAAACATATAACCTAACCTCAAAATCTAAATGAGTAAAAGTAGGCGAAGAATATCATAAAAGAACTTTCAGTTATTTACAAAACAACTCATCGAATACTTACATCAATATTTTAACGTTTCTAAATTTCGCAGAACAAAAATCACTGTTGTTGGCAAAGAAGCCTGCCACCATAAAAGAATGCAGCATTGGCAAGTTGGAGCTATCGGCTTTGGAGAATCCGTTTTCCATTGAAAATATTTTTTATAAGCAAAACATTTTTAATAAAATCTAATTTAGGATGATAATTCGCACTTTAAACCAAAGCAAACATTACCATCCATAACAAAATAACGCGTTTATTGTTTTGGGACGTCACTCGCAGCTGATTGGTAGACCGCCTGTTTTGAATCATGTGGCTAATTCTTTTAATTCAATGAATTTATTTAATTAAGAGAAACATGAATTTGAGAAAAAAATTAAACAAAAAAGTTTGTTTTTAGCATTACCAAGACCTAAAGAGATATCTAAAAATAAATATATATTTATTTTTTGCTACTGTCAAACACCCTATTAAAATGGTATAAACAAATTTTTTGTTAATGAGTAATGAATATATAACCAGGACATTAAGTTTAAAGGTCTCAAATGCCTAGGTTGAGACCTTAAATTAGATCACCACCTATGAGATACCCACAAAACACCAAAAGATATTATAAGTAATGTACAGGGTAACCCAGGAAAATCTTGCACCTTTGCAAACTTTATTTCACTCACAAGAAAAAATAGGTAGCCACAGATATTTTCGTACTCGCATATATACAGGGTGTTCCAAGTTAAGTGTTTATCATTGCTAACTTTGTTATTATTAAAGATATAATAAACTTTAAATTAAAACACTTATGGCTTTCTTAAGAAACTGTGACTAGTTTTGTGGAAAACCGACTATTTGAGTCCGAGTAAAGCTTGGTTTACACAGAAAACCAAATAAAAGATAAGAATAGACAATAGAAATCCATTTATTATTATTGCACCCTGATTTTGTAGGGGAGAGCGGGGCAAGTTAACGAACTCAATTTAATATATATATATATATATATATATATATATATATATATATATATATTTATCGGTTTCACAACGTTCTACATCTTCCGATACCCAATCTCCACTCGTTTCTGTTTGCCCATAATTCATCATCTAGGCGTCTTATTCTTATTTCACTGTCTATTCCTTCTCTCCAGATTCTCCTTGGCCGTCCTCGTTTTCTTCGGCCAGTTGGTTTCCATTGTAGTATTTGTTTAGGTAGTCCTTCATCATTCATTATTTGTACATGTCCGTACCACACCAGTTGTTTTGTTCTTATATCATCCACTAAAGTACGTTCACCCACTGTCATAATTTCTCTTATTCTTTGATTTGTAACTCTTTCTCTTTTTGATTTCCCTGCTGCTCTTCTCCAATAGTCCATCTCCGTAGCGAAAAGCATTTTTTCTGTTCTATCCTTGATTGGCCATACTTCTGAGCCGTATGTAATAATACTTTTTACAATGGTGTTATATATAAGCTTTTTGTTATGTTTTGATATGCTTTGGTACCAAATTATTCCATTTAATAAAGTTCTTGCTTTTCTTCCTTGTACGTTACGATCTTTTATAGCTTTGTCTAGTGTTCCGTCAGCTGTAATTTTTAGACCTAAGTATTTATACTCATCACAGGACTGAATTCGCTGCCCGGTATTTAAGATTAGATCCTGTTTCATTCCACCGGAGCTCTAGTCCCCACTTATTATATTCTTCTATTAGTTTTCGTGTATATATTATATACTATATTCGAGGTCGTCATAATCCTGAGCCACTACTATCTGATCATCGGCGAAACATAAAGTATATAAGGTGGTTTTCTCCAGCGGAATTCCCATGTTTTGGCATTTTCTCTTCCATACTTTAAGGACTTGTTCCAAGTATATCTTAAAGAGCGTAGACGAGATACAGCAACCTTGTTTAAGACCTTTATTTACTAGAAAGCCTTTGATTAGTTTTGCTTTTATTTTAACTTTTGCCTTACTATTGCGGTATAACTCTTTGATGGCCTTAATTAGTTGTACGCGTATGTTTGTGTTTACCAACGCTTTCCAAAGTAGATTTAGTGGTATACTATCATATGCCTTCTGCAAATCGACGTAAATCAGATGCAGCTCTTGTCCGTATGCCATTTTCTTTTCAATAACTTGAGTTATACAAAAGAGATGATCTGAAGTCGATCTACCCGCCCTGAAACCAGCTTGCTCTTCTGCCTCCATGTCTTTATATTCGCTCTCCACTTTATTTCTTATTATTTTACCGTATATTCTGCTTAGCGTACTAGTCACAGATATACCTCTATAATTGTCACATATATCTTTCCTTCCTTTTTTGTGGATATATATGACCTTTTCCACTCAGTTGGTACTACAGTTCCATTTAAATATTTTTGGAAAAAATTCCGTAATCTCCAAAACAGTTCTTCAGTGCCATATTTAATAAGTTCGGCTGGGATATTTCCGGGTCCGGCAGATTTACCGCTTTTTAAGGTTGTGCACACGTTTTTGACCTCAGTGATTGTGAGGGGTACTGGAGATTCCATCGTTCTAATTATATTGTCTCTTGCTTCTTCCTTGAATTCTGCTCTATCTTCAGTTAAAAGTTTTTTAAAATGCTCATCCCATTCTTTGTCTGGTATTGGTGAAATGATATCTCTGCATGTTTCTTTTTTAATCGATCTTATAGTTTTCCAGCTTTCGGTACTTCTCCTACCTCCTAAGTAAGAATCTATTTTCTGGCACTTTTGCGTCCACGAATGATTTTATTATTAAATTATATCACACCTACTTATCCCAAAAGACAGATAGAAGCAGACAAGAATACAAAACCGCGCAATCAAAGGTGAGAAGAATGATCAGTGATAAGAAAAATCACTCAATTTAAAACAAAACTTATAAATGTCAACGAGTTTATTACTGTGCTGTTTGAAACCTTTAAAATCAAAGTTTTATGGGTTAAAGATTGAAGGAGCTCATAAGAATAATAATGGTACAGTGGCTCAGCATCTATGGAGTGGTCGCTTATAAAATTTGATTTCTGAAAAATAAGCTTTTGCGGACAAATCCAATATAATTAAAAATAATCTTTGTTAGTTATAGGAAATAATTTATTATGTTTTCAATATAAGAAAATGTAAATAACCATTGGTCGTTTTTTGTTTTTATTTTTTTAACAAAAAATTGTACCGTGGGCCAAGTTGGTGAAGGCAAGATGACGAATTCCTTAGAGCAGAGAACTTCCATTAAAACGTCGACTCCAAATAAAAAAGAGCTTTAAAGAAGAAGATGTAAAAAATTTAACAAGAAAATAAAAATAAAGCCCATGGTAAAGTATTAAAAAGAAAGTTTTTAATGATTGAATTGATTGTTCAAAACCTACCAGAAACAAAAAGGATCAATGAAAATATTTTCTGTCCAGGATGCCAGGAACCATGGATTGAACCTCCAAAAAACCGGACTGGATTAAATGTGAAGGGAATGTGCGTGCAACTCATATGAAAAGAAAGGGACGTTCATTTGTGACCTATGCGCCTAGTCGTCATCTTGCCCCAATAGGCTCGTCAACTTATCCCGCTAGTGGGGCAAGATGACAAAAATGCATTTTTCAAGTTTTTGCTGTGTAGATTTTTAGGGTTTAAATTTTTGTGTTTTTTTTTTTCATTTGTTTATAAACCAAAATGTCTAAAAATTAAAGAGTTTTTTAGTCAAAACCGGGCTTGTGTATTTTCTAGGGAGCTTTAACCCTTAACCTCGTCATCTTGCCCCGCTCTCCCCTATATAAATTTTGTCAAAGTCAAATTTATATTTCCATCTCTCGTTATTAGAGAGAGAGAGAAGGATGGAAGCTAGCGGCAAGAAATGAAACTGCGGATTAGCCATTAGGTTTCTATTTTTATCTGAACACCTAGTAAATTAGTTTGTCTTTTTCTAGGCAGGCTATCCTATGGCAAGTATAGCTTTTTCCTTTACGATACAACTAAAGCCGCCAAGGTTCTCAAAAGTTTGGATCCATAAAAAACATTAAGCCTCTGTGAATACAGATTTACTGAAAGTAGGGGTCAAGCCTGTCTTGGGCGAGTTTGGGCGTTAACGAAGTAGGCAAAGTTGATGATCAATGCAAGGCCGTGTGAAGTTAAGCCGGTGATTCCGTGTTAAGAGTGTAGATGGCGCTAGCATAATAAAGACAGGCGAAATTAAATCCTCTTTGAGAAAAGAAAAATTGCCTACCGGGGGGGTGCTTAGCAGGCCGGCTTGCTGGGTCTTCATGTAGTATAAATGTGTGAGTGAATGAGTTGTGATTGTCCCAGGCACCAAGTGACTTCGAGTCAGATTATCTTGGTGTCCACCGAATGGAGCTGGCAAATTGTCTACAATAAGCGGACAGGCCAATAAGTATAAAAACGAAACGAAACGGAATTCGTTTTTTTATGGCTGGATCAAAAAGGCTTGGATGGAGATTATATAGGACAGCCGTTTTTGTTTATTATTTCCCAAAAATTAGCTTACACACCGATGCACCAACATAAAACAGACCGGTTTATCGTAAATTTTCATACGTCCACGCCGCGCCATGCTTGTTTTATTATATAAAAGTCCAAAAACGTTTTATTATAACCATTGAAGTTAAAAATGCTTATAAAATAAAATTGTGTGTGCTTAAGACCACACGGCAAAGTGTAAACTTCAACAAGGCGAAATTAACCATAGCTTAATCAGCACGGCAGACCAAACCGAAGCTTTTTTTTTGTGAAATTAACACTGCATGGGTGGCGCGGGGCATACAGTGCCCCTCGACAGGTTTGTGTGTCTATATTTTCGGAGTGGGCGCAGGTATGATTCAGGTAATCTTCAACAGTAATAGCAGTAACAAAAAAGTTTCATGGGCAAGTCCTCAGAGGTAAAGCTAGCTCGGGGACGCGTTTCGGCCTCATTAGGCTTCATTCAGCCCGAGCATCACCATGAAATGGAAGGAGATGAAATGATGATGTGGGTATCTGAAAAAGAAATATGAAATATGGTGTTTACTGAGAAGAGACCAACTGTCAATTTGCAGCTTCGGTCAGGGTTGCCTCGGCTTTGAGGCTAATTTTGACGTCGCGACGGAGACAGATATAATCTGCTCCCAGAAAACAGCCTGAGCCCTGGATTTTTTTAAATTTGATGGAAGTTCACGAGGTAAAAAGTTTTAACAAAAAAGTTTCACGGGCAAGTCCTCAGAGGTAAAGGTAGCTCGGGGACCCGTTTCCGCTCGGGCTGAATGAAGCCTAATGAGGCCGAAACGCGTCCCCGACCTACCTTTACCTCTGAGGACTTGCGCGTGAAACTTTTTTGTTAAAACTTTTTACCTCGTGAACTTTCTTCAAAAGTAATAGCAGTGTTCCATCAACCCGTTCGACGGTAATAAAACGGTCCAAAAAATCCCAATGCGCACGCAATGCAGTACGAGGAGTACGAGGACTGTTTTAAAACGGTTTTGGTTAGATGGAACGACCAAATAACTGTCCAAAAACCGAAGCGAGAGAGTTAAATTCAAAGTCACGTGACTAAGAGAAAGGGTAGGTTTGGCCGTCTGGCGTAAGGATAAATCGAAGGCAACGTATGAATTCGAGAGCACGAAATTAAAGTTGCACACAAAAAGGATTACACAATTACATAGGATTATCATAATATGTTTTGAATTTTAGTTCTTTAAAATGCAGATAAAATTACATTAATTTAATTTATATTCACAAACTATAAACCACTAAGACTTCCTAATAAACTAAATATACCAAAAATTAAAACGAACTTGCATTAGCACATATTTATAGGCGATAAAATATATTTATTTTTTCTAATATTGCAAGTTTTATGTGAAATTTTTATATTTATTTATATTTATTTTGTAATTTGATTAAAAAAAAAATTGTGAAATTACCTACATATTATAGAAAGCCTTAATATTCTCAAGGTTTTTGCAATTTATTCATTTTTAGGAAATAGATACTTCTAAGAAGTTAGGAAAATCACATTTTGTAGCTTATACTTTAGTAGGTATATATAGTTAATGACCTTAATGTCGATGCCTTAAAGCGAAGTCGTTTGTTTTTCCGCCAAATCTGGTCTAAAATATACCCATCTTCTTTTAACTTTAAGTTCACAGGTCATCGGGATTGGCTGCGATCAGGGTAAACCCTTATGTTTCTGTTCCTATACAATCACCTGCTAGAGGTGTTAAAAAAGTTACTATTCGTAGGTTAGTACTCGTTACTCGACAAATAACGGAGCAACGAATACCGATCCGAAAATTAAATAATGACTTTCGTTACTTTGATTCCTTCGATTATTTTAGTATTTGTCTCTGTTTTTATTTATTTTTGGATTTTATGTATTTCTTTAAATGTAAGGCATTCAATTTTTGAAACAAAATTGTACACAGGACAGTTTCTAAGTAATTCCTACCTTTATTTTTTAATTTTAGCCCGCATTTTGAAAATTTTAATTGAATATTTCTATAATATCAACAACAAAAATATACCTACAAGTAAATGATCTTCGAATTAACGAGAGTCCGAGGATTTTGCACTAATGGTCTGATTGAATTAAATACAGTTACAGTAATCAAAGTAACGATAGTAACAAATATATAAAATTACTTAGTAGTCCAGTAACGATTTGTAACGAGTATTCAAAAGAAACAAAAATCAACACATCTATCACCTGCTAAACTAGTTTTTCTTTTTCCAAGCAGGCTATCCTATGGTCAGTATAGCTTTTTTCCATGTGGTATACCTACAACATTCCGCAGGCCCCTAGTAAAAAAAATCAAGAGGCTCTTGCAAAAAAATCAACAGATGCTGCAGATGTGGCACAATTTTTTTTTGGAAATTTCAAAAATATTTGTGTATTTACGTGGCTTACCCGGCATTTTGTCATGTGTTAAAATTGGTTGTGAAACTCAATTTATTTTGACAAAAATTTTAGTTTTTTGGGTTTTCACTGTTTTTTGAATTTTCTCAGACAAATGTAAATTTAATGTAATTTTATGGTTTTATTTTTATCTCAGGTGATTTTTTCCGCGCCCTCTAATGCGCCTGTCTGAAATCCTTGTATTTCAGAGGAGTCCGAAACCAGTTTAGGTTGCTTGATGGAACGGAAAACTGACTGTCCGATAACAGTACAACGTCGACCTGGAACGCAAAAAGGATTTTTCGTACCGTTTTATGACCGTCGCAGGCGTTGATGGAACGAACTTAATATTTGCAGCATCTCAGGGTTGTAAGACATTGTTTTATGTGCGACAGTCTAATTGTAATTTGCAAGTAAGTTCGCAGTGGGGTTACACAGTGCCCCACGCCACCACTCGCGTGATATTTGTGTTTTCCGATTTATTTCTTTTGTGATTTTTTACGGCTTTATTTTACGCAGTCTGAAGGTAATCATTGGCATATTTACAGAGTTACACAATGGCCCATTCTGTGAAAGGTACTTAGGATCCAAATCAGTGGATAAAATGGTTGGGAGAATTGGAACAACAAGAAGACGCTAATAAGGGGTCAGAATCCAGCACGTATAATGAAAATGTAGATGATGAGGAATAAGAAATTTCTGATTCCGATACTGAGCTAGAACTTGGTGATACTCTAGAGGAACATAATTTTGAACAAGAATCTGCTATAAGCGAGTTATGTAATGAAGCGCTGAATGAATTGATCGGAACCCTATTACACTGTTGTGAAAACGCCTGTAACAAAAGTAGCGAGAATGAATTGTAGTAAAATAAAAGGTTAGTTTTCTTCAGTTATGTACTTGTTTACTTAGTAATTGATTATAGTTTTCGTCGGTTACCGTCGAACCGAACCGAACCGAACCGAACCGAACCATATGGTTGAGGTGACAAAGCAAATTTATTGTAGCGCCAACTCGATCGCCTGGACGTTTATTCTGGACTGTTCGTGAAGTGAGCGCTCACCTAATCTCAACACGATAGCTTTTTCCACGGGAATTGTTGTGGTGTTTATAACTTTACTTTTGCCTGTCAATTTTGTTTTGGCGAGCTCTTTCTAAAGTGTGGAGGTCATTAACATTAACGTTTTACCCATTTTTATCAAAAAATTAAAACTATGAAAACACTTCTCTCGAAAACAAAACTGACCACCAAAAGTGAGATTAGAAACATTCCTGGAGCCGTATTCTTCAAAGTTTGTGAAGGGAGGGCTCCCGGGAACGTTCCCGGGAAATCAAAAACACTTTTTCTCCCGGGAATGAAAATGTCGTATTCTTGAGAGCTCGAAGCGGTTTGTGAGTGCAGGCTTTAGAATCACGCCGTGCAACTCCAGTGCACAACGTTGCCGCGTATCTCGCAACTAACCAAAGTGCGTTTTATGCCATTTTATTTTTGAATTCAGGAAATCTTTTTAAAATTAGGGACGTATTGCAAATAAAACCAGGCAGTAATAATGCCGGGCATTATTCTGACAGTTTTCCATTGAAAACTGACAGTTGATCTTTCAAAATTGACATACCAAAGTCGAATTTATAAATCAAGTAGTTTATTTTCCACTAATAATGGCGGCACTATTAATTCCGGCTCTTATAATACACAAAGGCCTAATTTTGAAAGAAGACAGCTGTTCTTATAATGGAAAACTGTCGAATAGTGCACAATTAGTGCCTGGCTTTATTGCAATAAGTCCTTAATTATCTAAAAAAAATTAGCATTAGGGAGCCCTGGCTCGAGACCCTCCCCTTGGTGCGCCTATGTCTACATAAACATAACTTATTTCTGTCAGTTATTTTAGGCCAAATGAAGTTATGATTATTAATGTTTTACACTTTGTTTATAGAGGCCTATTAAAGTGCTTTTATGTAAGGACACTTTAAAAATGTAGTTGTAAGAACACTACATTATGAATTATTTTAAACCGCCTTTAGGTTCAGATAAACGTTGCTCTGTTGTGTCAAATTAATAAACACGCGGCTTTTCTCGCCTCTAATACCCTGTTTCCACCAATGCATGCCCACCCCGATTCAAAAAACGCATCACGTGATGGGCCATGAATTTGCACCAGTTTTAAATGCAACGTCATCTGATGCGTTTTTTGAATCGGGGTGGGCATGCATTGGTGGAAACAGGGTACAAGATGTAATATAATATGTTATATAGGTACACATTTATATTATGCATTAAATTAAACACTCTCAATCAATTGGGTCTGAAAGTGGAGATATTGCTTTTAACCTATGTACCGCAGTATAACAATTTAGTTTCAATGCATATATGTACATACATATATCTAAAGAGGGCTTTACCTAAAAACTCTATTTTAACTTTCGGAAAAAAAAACAAATCACAAAACAAAAAAGTGAGGTTAGAAACTTTCCCGGGAACTCGTTTTCACCTCGTGAGAGGTGGTGAACTTGAATTCACGGGAGTGTGCTTTGGGGAATAGAGCATTCACCATTTTACGGTGAGGACTACTCACATTCTCCTCCCAAATATTTAAGAACAAGTATCCTGGGGATTCATTTCCCCGTGGAAAAAGATGCTGAACGCAATATCACCGATAAACATTTCGCTCACCTCACCTCATGTCTCAGAATAAACGTCCTGGACCAAACTTTCCATGGGTTATTTCGAACAATGATTTTGTAAAGATAAATGAAGGCATCAAAAAAGTGCCTCTGTTCGATTTATTATTCAGTTTTATAATTTTATAAAATTGTAAAGATCCATTTTCCTAAAAAAAAAACAAAATTAAAGGGATTTACGAAACTGACGTTAAAAAGAAATAATGAACGAAAAAGGGTTTAATGGTAACGCTCAATCCAGTTACACAAAAGCGTGAACCGTCCTTGTTAATCGATTTCGTTACAGTTTTGTGAAAAAAAAAACAACAAAGACATTGAGGTTTTAGTTCAACATGAAATGACAGCTCGTTAACGTTAAGTTTGGCCCAGCCAAAGAGTTTGACTTCGCGACATAAACTTATTGTTATCTGGGGGCACGGTAGTACCCCGCCAAGTTCGTGCAAAATACTGTACCATCTGTTCTTGAAACATTTCAGCCCATTTTTGATCTATCTAAAACTCTATTCGAAAAAGGCTACAAAACTCAAACTGTGCACAGTTATAGATCTTCAAAGAGTTAACAACCCCTCAAAGTCATGGAATTCCTTAAAGTAGTAAAGTGAAAATTTCAAAAATTCAAATTTGCTTCCCTCCCCTATGGTATGTAAAAGTAACATTGCTCTTTTTCAGAAGCGCTAGAGAGCTGAGCATTGGAAGACTCAATCAATCAATCGAAAAGTAGCTTTATTAGTGCTAAATTACACAGTATTCTTTGTCAAAAGCCATGCTTAATATTAAGGTTATTAATCAAATATTTTTTCTTAGCAAACTATTTCTGTAAAGCAAAAAGAAAATTGTACTATAACTATAATTATAAATACTTCACTGCCCATAATTATAAATACTTCACTGCCTAAAATTATGAATACTTTTAGGACAAGAAAAACAAAAATGAGAGTACTATCATTCTAGTAATACTAAAATTTGTCCGATAAAATTACGTTGTTAAAATATTAATATTAGGTAGATAATAAAAATAAAATTAAAATACTAATAAAAGACTTATCTTACAGGAGTTAGTCATAAAATGGTTTGAAAAAAAGTAATAAAATCACAAGTAAATATCACAAATGAACTCTCTAAGTCTTAAATCAGTTAGATACACATTGACAAGCACCTAGACAGACACATACATTAGGAATGATCCTACAACTATAACAATCTAACAATAATAATTTGTCAAATATTTTAGTTCTCAAGTGTCATTCAAAAACTCGTCAATACTATAATAACCCTTTGCTACTAGAAACTTTTTTATTATTTTTCTAAACCTATTTTTACATTTTAATTCCCTTATTGAAAGTGGAAGTTTATTAAAAATATTTTTAGACTGATAGAAACTATAATAAAACTATAGGAAAAAATTTAAAAACACGAAAAGTTTAATTTACTTCCTTCCCCTATAAATGTAAAGTTACGTTAAAGTAACGTTGCCTACTTCGAGGAACTCTAAGCTAAGCTTTAGAAGGCTGATAGAAACTATGATAAAACCATAGGAAAAAATTAAACACCTCAACATTTTTAATAAAGCATTGCAAAAGTTTTGAACAATATTCCGCATATTTTACTACTTTAAAACGTAAATATTATCCAAATCCTTTTCAGTGTGAAAATCATAACAAAAACATTTCATGTAAAAAAAAGCCAAATACCCGAAAATGTTATTTTGTAAAGAGAATTGAATTGAAGCCAAGTTCTTCAATACAAATTTTAAAATGAAAGGTTCGTACTAGTTTGGAAATGTTTTTCTAAACTTGGCCATTACGGCTGCAAATGACTCTTAGGCAAAGTGCGAAATTGAACATAAAAGAGTTTGGCTGTGATAGCAAAGTTAAAAAAAAACACTTCAAACTAGTAAGAACCAGTTATTTTTAAATTTGTATTGGCTTTAATGTTATCTTAATTCTTTTTACGGAATAACATTTTTGCATGCTTGGCTTTTTTTACATGAAATGTTTTTGTTGTGATTATTTATTAAGCACAAAGTTATCCATAAGTAGAACAAAACTAACGTGTACCTTGACTGACTAAAAACTCCCTAATATGCATAAAACGTTTTGGATAATGGGATTGCTGTAAGATTTCCTTTCATGAAAATTAAAATTTTTCCTTTTACGGTCCACAAACAGGATTGAAAACATGAAATAAATAGCCACTCGAGTGTCATAATTACCTTTAAATACGCTTCAATTAGGCGCAATTAAAAATTTTCTTTCAATAAGGCTAATTAGGAAGAATGGGGTCTTCACCCAAATATTAATATTATTTGCCAAAGAGGAATAATTATTATATGTCTTCATTTTGATAAAACTAACAAGTTTTACCAGAATTTTAGTTTCCGGGATAATTTCAAAAAATGAAAGAATTTTATGACTTTAAACCAGACATTAGATAGTAAACCAAAAGAAAATAGAACAAGTAGAGCTATATATATATAAAGTTAGGCGTCTCGGCCAATGTACGAAAATTAAGCCAGTGATTACTATCACTTAAAAAATAGACTGGTGAGTTAGATGACATTTTATATTTTTGCAACTTGCCATTTCTAAAGCTTTAATAGGTCACTTTTGTCAAATTTGAAGGCAACTTCACTAAGTACTTAAATCAATCTGCAACAAAAAATAATCTTTTTTCTATTGCCCCATTACGATGATTTTACCCCACGATAGTCAAAACGACAGAGTAATAAAAAACATTTGCATTTTGAACTACTTGTTTATGACGAGCAAAATTTAAAACAATACATAGAAAGTCTTACAGTTGACAACAAACTTAAGCATTAAAACTGAAAATAAAGTGTTTCCTTTAACCAAAAAAATATTATCTGAAATGGTTTGCTTGTAAAAAATATGTTCCAAAAAGAGCACAAAAGTGTTTATTAATGTTGTAGTAGAGGAATTTCAAAGGATTTTTTCAGATATCTCAAATGACAAAAGACAAAATGCAAGAGTAGCAAAAAATATTTCCTATTAATCCTCTTTCTTATTCCCTCATCTTCGCCTATGTCAAATAAATGGGTTCCGCTCAACACTGCTGTGACCCGTGCAGCCAGCGCCAGCCAATGGCGCGGAATGTAATAGAAATAAAACACAATCGCGCACGTTCTACGTACGTAAAAACTCTTATGTTAGCCGTTATTTAGCCGTTATCGAAATGTGGCGTTCAAATGTCAATAGTGTTAAATTGCGTTAGTAGTCGTCCGTTTTTGACACTTAGAAAAAGATTATATGGACAAATAACACTGGCCTGCATGAAAATCGGCCCTGACACCATTCTTGCCGATTCTTATGTAAAATGACCTCCTGAATCCAAATATGAACTCCGTTTTACCCCATCACCCCCCATTTTTGGGCACTGGAGACGTTTAGTGTTCTCAAACATTAATATTTGTTGCAAGGTGGTAGGCTCTTGTTTGGGGGGGGGGGGGGGGGGTTGTTCCGCATAAATAATAAATGGACATTGTCGATTTTCCCGTTTCATATACATTTTTTAGTTATTTTTTTTTAAATTTTAGTAGTAACTAATAAACGTTACAACAATCCTTTAGTGCCGAAAAATAATATTTACTTGCCGCCTTTGCACATCAAACTCGGACTGATTAAACAGTTTGTAAAAGCACTGGACAAAACAGGTGACGCGTTCATATTTATAAAAACTAAATTGACTCGTTTTAGTGAGGCTAGAATCAAGGAAAGTGTTTTTGTCGCGCCCCAGATTAGACAACTTTTTCAAGATTCGACGTTTATTGAACACCTGAATTAAAAAGAAAAATAAATGGATCCATGACGGGTCTGATACCTTCCTAGCTAGCCTATTAGCACACTGAAGCCTTGAATAATATATCAGCCTTGCAAACAGTTTTTTGTAAATATCTCAGAAACTAAAGCTCCTACGTAATTTTTGATTAGAACACAAAACAGCAAAATGTGGTCTATCATATTCCCAAAAACCGCATATAGATGTGATGCTCCGTTATTATTATACTATTATTGTCATTAGCATAAATGGATTTTGACCAAAAACTAATCAGCTCGTTAGAGTGTCGAACACTATTTTACCTGAAAATTTTATGAAAATTGGATCAGCGGTTTAGGAGCTATCGTGTTACGGATAGAGTTACAAATACGCACACAGACAGACATCACGACGATATGGCTAAGATAGGTCAAAATACACCCAAATAACACATTTTTCGCGTTATTTCAAAAAACGTCGAAAATAATACCTTCTCTAGCCTTTGCTGCGTGGGCTAGGAAGGTAAAAAACTTCGTTTGAATTTCAAAAAAACGTGTGTAAGAACTTCCTGGGTACCCACAAAAGTGATGATTATGTCGCTCAGTTCAAGGAATTGCTCTTAGCATAAATTATTAGTTTATGCTCTTAGCCTACAAGGCCAAGGGATGTAACATGTCTCTTAAAGTACACTTCCATCACTCGCATCTAGACTTCTTTTCTGAAAGTTTAGGAGTAGTCTCGGATTAACACGGGGAACGGATTTATCAAGACATCGCTAAGTTGGAAAATAAATTTTCAGGGTGGAATACAAGCATGTTGGCGAAGTACTGCTGGTTTTTGAAACAAGAGGGTTGTACCTCAAGGTATAAAAGGAAAGCAAGCACCAAGTGAAGGTACAAATCTTTATATTTATTATTGTTTTCAGCTATAATAATTCTCTTCCCTCCTAAATATTTAAATTTATGTCGATATGATTATCATTATCATCGAAAAGTGATAAAAATAGATAAAAGGGCTGCTCCCCCAAAAATGATGGGTGGTATAAGAAAACGCAAGCAATATTGGGATTCAAGGCGTCATTGTACATAAGAATCAGCAGAAATAATGCCAGGGCTCAAGATTTTTTAACTTTTTGCAGGCCAGTGTAATAGGGAGGAAATGTTCACAATACATTGTTAAATAAAAGCATAAAATAACTTAATTTGTGATAAAAGCTAAGGCTTGGATTATGTTATAAATCATATTTGAGTCTGGAGCTATAAATAATTACATTCCTATCCTTGTTAGTCCCAGTGGGTACCTAGATATTAAAGTTGCAAATAATGAGTAAATATTTTTCTATTTCACATAATAGTTCGTGGAGGTATATTTTGTTAGGGGTCTAGATTGTGAATAATATACAATAGTATACTTTCCAAGATTGTTGCTACTTAAAATATAAATTTTAGGCTAAGACCCCAATTCAGTAGTACCTAATAAAATAAAAGTGAAAATTTAAACGCCAGTAAATAATATCCATGTACTTATTCGTGTTTTGAAGACGATTAGATGTTATCTAAGAATTTAGTTTTTTTATAATCTAATGTAAAGGTACTTATTACAACTATTAGCACGTAGGAAAGCCGCGTCAGTATAGATGTAATGTACTTTCTTTTTTTTTCGTCTGTTTGTGACTAAAATAGCAACCAGAAGAAAAACACATAGCTCTACAAAACAAAAATAAACATTATCACCAGTATTTACAAAAGTGTCTAAAGCCCTAGGTCTAGGTTCTAAAGTTCTATATCCAAAAGTCTAGATTTTGGTTGAAAGTTTAACTCATTTTTGCCTTCTAGCCCGCGCAGCAATTGCAAGAGAAGGTACTTTTTTTTTCTGTTTGTGACTAACATAGCAACCAGAAGAAGAACACATAGCTCTACAAAACAAAAATAAACATTAGATAGTTTAAGTTGTGCTACGTATTTTTACGTAAGCATGAGATTTGACAGTTACGCAAGCGCACTTCGTCACACCGTCGTCAAGGTCACGTTAGGAGCTTACGTATTTACGTCAGCTTACGGCAGCCTGCGGGCACCTTAACGTTACCGAAGAATAGAATTGGTTGACTAAACGATCGAAAAATGAGGCCTAGATGATAATTTCCGCTTCCAGTACAACGATTCTTTGCAAATATATTCCTACTGTAGTTGAAAAGACAAAACATAAAATTGTAGCATCGAAAAAACACAGTGCCGAATTCCATATTCTCTGCTATTAGTAGACTGGTTATGGTAACATAAAAACATTCAACTTAAACTCAAATTTGGAACAAAACGTAGAACGCTTAACGTCCAGTTTTACGTAAAAATACGTAGCACAGCTTAAACTATCTATTATCACCATAGTATTTACAAAAGTGTCTAAAGCCCTAGGTCTAGGTTCTAAAGTTCTAGATCCAAAAGTCTAGATTTTGGTTGAAAGTTTAACGCATTTTTGCCTTTCTAGCCCGCGCAGCAATTGCTAGAGAAGGTACTTTCTTTTTTTTCTGTTTGTGTAAAATAGGAACAAGAAAAAGAACACATAGCTCTACAAAACAAAAATAAACATTATCACCATGGTATTAACAAAAGTGTCTGAGGCCCTAGATCTAGGTTCTAAAGTTCTAGATCCAAAAGTCTAGATTTTGGTTGAAAGTTTAATGCATTTTTGCCTTTCTAGCCCGCGTAGCAATTGCTAGAGAAGGTACTTTCTTTTTTTTCGGTTTGTGACGGAATAGGAACCAGAAGAAGAACACATAGCTCTACAAAACAAAAATAAACATTATCACCAGTTTTTACAAAAGTGTCTAAAGCTCTAGGTCTAGGTTCTAAAGTTCTAGATCCAAAAGTCTAGATTTTGGTTGAAAGTTTAACTCATTTTTGCCCTTCTAGCCCACGCAGCAATTGCTAGAGAAGGTACTTACTTTCTTTTTTTTTCTGTTTGTGACTAAAATAGGAACCAGAAGAAGAACACATAGCTCTACAAAATGAAAATAAACATTATCACCAGTATTTACAAAAGTGTCTAAAGCTCTAGGTTTAGGTTCTAAAGTCTAGATTTTGGTTGAAAGTTTAACTCATTTTTGCCTTCGTAGCCCGCGCAGAAATTTCTAGCGAAGGTACTTTCTTATTTTTTCTGTTTGTTACTAAAATAGGAACCAGAAGAAGAACAAATAGCTCTACAAAACGAAAATAAACATTATCACCAGTATTTACAAGTGTCTAAAGCCGTAGGTCTAGGTTCGAAAGTTCTACATCCAAAAGTCTAGATTTTGGTTGCAGGTTTAACTCATTTTTCCTTCCTAGCCCGCGCA
The DNA here is from genome assembly GCA_963576565.1 of Aspidapion aeneum. NCBI lineage: Eukaryota > Metazoa > Arthropoda > Insecta > Coleoptera > Brentidae > Aspidapion > Aspidapion aeneum. Next base: position 34,430,431 of record OY755045.1, read on the forward strand.
GCAATTGCTAGAGAAGGTAATATTAAAATGAAATGAATGAAATGAAAATGTGTTATTTGTGTATATATGGACCTATCTTATCAATATCGGCGTGACGTCTGTCTCTGTGTGTGTATGTCTGTCCGTAACACGATAGCTCTTAAACCGCTGAAACGATTTTTATGTACTTTTCAGGTAAACTACCGTTCGACACGTAACGAGCAAATTAGATTGAGGTCAAAATCCACAGTTTATGACAGTTTTTTGACAGTTAAAAAATTGAAAACTTTTTGGTGGAGCATCGCATCAATATGTGGTTTTCGGAATATAGTAGAAGGTAATTTTCTCAATAATTTGTGTTATAACCAAAAATTAATAAGAGCTTCCGTTTCTGAGACATTTACAAAAAACTGTTTAAAATACCTTGTGCTTTTACAATATTGAAATATTAAGACGTATTTAATACAATTAATGTATCTACAGCAGTTGCGGTTTCTTCATAAGTGCACATGTGGACGTGAACCTATTTAACTAAAAAAAAATATTAAAATTTAATCAAGTATCGATAAACCCAAAAAGAATTCGCCAAAGACTTGAATACTAACTAGAAACTAGTACCCGGTATGCATATGTTTATATTCGTATTAACTTAACTGGACCCAAATTCTGTGCACTGTAGATGTGTGTAACAAAACGGGATTTGAGCATAAATGGTATTTTTGTTTTTAAAGATTTTTAATTAAATATTGTTTTTGTCATCAACAAGCATTAATTATTTGCAAGACTAGGTTAAGATTAAGTAAAATTTATGGCAACTCCGGCGACTTGTTTTTAGGCATATTTTCAGGTTTGCCGTATTTTAATAAAAGTTGTATTCGGCTAATATGTCCTTTGAGCCACTAACATCAAAATAATTCTTATTTTGTAACTGGAAACAAATTTTAAACTATTCTCAATTAAAAAAAAACACACTGTATAATTTTACTTTCTAACGGGTTTTCAAGTCTGGCTTGCATTGCTATTTTGTCTCTTAGTGGAGCGCTTAAAGCGCAGTCTATCTCTTTCTCGCCAAGGCGAAAGGGAGTAGAATTCTAGCCAATCAACGCCAAGATATTTGTCCCTTCAAGCGCAGGGTCGCTTTAACTGAGACGGGAAACTTTCGAAAGTCGTCAGGGAGTTTACTCTTTAGTTTGCCTTTGCCTAGTACGGTACGCTTTCATTCACACTTCTTAACGGGGGGTTTTATTTCAACTGGGGAAATTTATTAATTATTTGAACTTTGTATAAGCTATTATCTTTATTATTCATAATTATTTTAGTCTTTTCTTTTGGAGTTTATTGATTTTAAAGTCATTAATTATTACTGTTTCCAGTGTTTTGAAATAATGTGTTTAACTGTTTTATGGTTTATTTTAACAACAAAATACAAACCATTCGTTGCCCTAAAATCGGCATTTTTAATTAATAACATATCCCAAACCTAAACAGTAATATTAAGTAAATTAAACAGTTGATTGAACAGTTTCACTCATTCAATCAACGTTTAAGATGTTGATATATATATATATATATATATATATATATATATATATATATATATTTACAACAAATATATAAAAGGTTTATAAAACCTAAAAGTTTAAGAAGTGTAAATATTTGAATACAAAAGTTTAATAGTAGTAAAAAGTCGATATTCAACTAATAAATATAAGAAGTGGAAGTGTGAAGCTGCAAGAAGAAAATTGAAAAGGTATGTATGATTATCCTGCAGTAGTTATACATTTGAGAAGAACGTTTATAGCATACTATTCCTCCAAGAACCGCCAAATTCCCTTTCGAGATCGTGTAAATTTAATAACATATAGTAACATTTAATCTTTTTATAATTTATATAAGTTGTAGCCTAAGTTGGTAGCTTACAACATTTAAGCCTTGGCCACTTGAGGTGACAGTACCACTGTCACACACAGGCCCCTGTTACATGTGTATATCACAGGTAATGCAGAGGCGCAATTAGTGAGGCTTAGCCCCCTCAAGCTGAAAGTTGGTCTCCCTAAACGAAATGAGCATTGTTAAAAGTCAGTAAAAATTTCTCACTCGCCTCTTATGAAACCACAAACTTTTTATTTGATACCATTTTCCCGAAAATGTTAATTTTTTTTCTTTAAATTATTTTATTTTTCTGAAATTTTTTTCTTGCCTCCCTTTTTTTCTTTTTTAGCAAAAATTCTCTAATGTAGCGCCAATTTATTTAAAAAATACCTAATTTTTCTCAAATTTTCGCCATTATTTTTGTTATATCTGCAAGATGTTTTCCACGACCCGATAGGTTTTTCCGAAATGTATTTGAATTTTACAACATTTTTGCCTCCGGTGCAATTGTTTTTAATTTTCCAGTAGTTTTTATAATATTGCACATTTTTCTTCTGTGGCGCCATTTTCGCTGAAAAAACCAAAATAAATTTTCGTCTGCCGCACAATTTATATGATTTTTTTTTCTAGTCTTTTTCATATTGCAATTTTTTCCTTTTTTAGTGTGTGTTAAACCACCTCTGTAGTATTTTCGCACTATCTAGGTATTAAGCTTGGGGCTCAAACTCCCCTAAGGGAATGTCCTTAAATTACGTAATGCTTTAGGAGGGGCGGGGGTTTTGGCCTTGCGTACCACTCAATCTTTATTTAATGTATTTTTTCTTGAAAATGCGTTACGAGCAGGGGAGGTGGGGTCAAAAATCCTCAATTTTTGCGTTACGTAATTTCAGGACGTTCTCTAAAATAGACTGGCTGGTTGCGCCTCAAAGTATCAAAAATATTCAATTTTTTTTTTTGAGGAATTAATATATAATATACATAGAATATTTAAGCCGGAGCACAGGTCTGCTCAAAGTTTCGTTTATTCCGAAGGTTTGAAAAGCATCATTTAGTACCTCAAAAGAGGGATTAGATGTACACTTTTAATCTCTAAAATGCATAAAAATGAATTCTAGTTCCCAGGGTGCAGAAAAACAAAATTGCACGAGGTGTTTGTTTTTAAATGAGCGGCAACAGAGTTTCCCCGTTTGCCTCAGGCAACCAAAAAGTTAAGCACGCCCCTTTCTTTTTATGAAAATTTTGGTGTAAATTGCTTTTTTATAGATATTTTTGAAGAGTAAACTTCTTTAGGCGCGTTTAGCAAATTTTGTGGGTAGTGAATTGAACTGAGCCGTCAGGCTCGGCTATGTAACGCTCATTCGGGTGAAGTCGGCTCGAGTCGACTAACTGTGAGAGGAACATTCAGCGAGCGATATGATGATTCAGATGAAGGCCAGTATTATTAATTTGGCCTTGTTGAAGTTTACACTTCTGCCGTGTGGTCTTAAGCAAACACATTTTTTTTAAATAGATTTTTCATAAATGCTTTTAGTTCTTTAAATATCTCTTTGCGCGCCTTTTTATTTTGATTCGTCCAAACCTGCTAATTCATTTGTGCGCATTATCTTTGATGTTGGGGAAAAAGCCAACAAGTGGTTGGAACGCTGCGAACCATTCTTAGAATATCTGGGACTCGCGCATCTGTTCGCAAGGTTCCCCAAATACAAAGATCAATACTCTGCCAATATATGGGCCCCTGAGCTCACACTAGGTACTATAGTTATAGTGTACGTGTGAGCTAATATAACTAAAAACTGAAATATATTTTATTTAACTCCACACTAAATTACCTTTTGTTTGATACCACACAAGCCATGTTTTGACTTAAACTCAAATTTTTGAAATCTACCCCCACCCTTAAAAAAACAAAAACTAAAATGTATTTTGTCTAACTCCGGACTTAATTATCTTTCGTTTGATATCACACACGCCATATTTTCACGTATACTCTAATTTTTGAAATCTACCCCCACCCTTTTTGAAGAAGAAAAAACTAAAATGTATTTTGTTTAACTCCATACTCAATTACCTTTCGTTTAATATCACACTCGCCATATTTTCACATAAACTCTAATTTTTGAAATCTTCCCCCACCCTTTTATTTGGCTTGTGTTGGGTGGATTTTGTTCATTTTTAAATGGGACCATCTCGACCCAAGACCCAGCCTAGGTACCAAATTTCATTAAAATCGGCCTAGCGGTTTTTAAGTTCTGCGCGTTGGTCGTTACAGACAAACATACATACAGACAGACAGACAGACAGACAGACGGCACGACAAAAAAGTTTCAAAATCATCTGAAACGCAAAAATATATAAACATTTTTGAAATCGGAGGAACTTTTTTTTTCTCGAAAAAATTAGGATCACCATAGCTCACACTACTATAGTATAGTATATGTGTGAGCTAAAAAGGAAAATAGTAGATACAACAGCCAATGTCAAAAACGAAATTAATAATAACCGGACAATATCAAACAAGACATGAGCAAAATTGAAATTTATCATAAAGTCATCCGTCATAACGAGACAATATAAAACTTGTCTTCGGTGAAAAAAAAATCAATAATCGGATAAATACAGAATCAAAGTTTTGTATAACGTCTTGTATCATAACCGGACAAAATCATAAAAAGTGGCTTGGCTAATGTGTTGTTCACGGGCGATTCTGATATTGCTATGCACTATTACACTGCCAATTTTACTCAACCATCGAAGAACGGATTTTGTATCGCTATGCAGTATACGGCACATGATTTTGATCTTTAATATGTTCGTTGTTCGTCAAAATGTTCAAAGCCTGAAACATTTTTTTGCGTAATTTTTTTCCGATATTCCCTGCTCATCAATGTTTCATAACTTTTATATACCGACATCAAACTCGATAAAATAAGGATGATTTTTTGGACAACCTTTTTTTATGGGTTTTATTTGGGTCATTTGATTGACCTTCGTCCTCTATTTCCCTTTTTAAACGTTTTCGAGGGTTGCGAAACTATATTTAGAATGACGTTTAACAGCAAGGAAAGTTCCAACACGTAGTAAAAAACATGCAAATCAATGCCGGAGTAGAGTATACAAGAAAAAAAAACGTCATAAAAAAGAATTAACATTTTAAGAAGGTTAACGTAGATTTCTACTGATGAAAATTAAGAAAGAAAGATGGATAACGCAAAGGTTTTTTTAATGCGGCTCGGAGGAGCAGTGGAAAGTTTGTCGTTTACGATTTTGTTGTTTAAAGGAGCCATATTCAACTAAATTATTTCTAAGTATTCTGAAGATTGACAAACCTGGTTGTCGTCTTTCTGGATATCTCTGAAAGTACATACCTCGAGCTCTTCCAGCATTCTTATTACACAAAATATAACATTCATACATATCTACTTTCTCCCAATTTGGAAACCTTTCCATGTTAAATTTGATTGATAATGTGAGTCAAAAAAAATCTTAAGTAATTTAGAAACTTGAAAGCTCCAACAGATTAATTAAATAAATGACAAAGTTTTAACAGATAGTTAGCCAACTAAGTAAAAAACTATTTTTTTAATAAATTCACATAATCCAAAGATAAGCTTATTATACAGGGTTGAAAAGCTTCTTTTATGCTCTATTTATTGAAGTATAAATCCAGTATGGCGGTCATAAGAAATAACAAAGTTGGCTATATGGTTTCAAAAAAACTAGAAGGCCTAGAAAAAAATTGTTAACGACATTCAATTGGCCGTAGTTGCTTATACATACAAAACTACCAAATTTCATTAAATTTGTTTGCAAGATGGCGGCGATATTTCAATTTTTCAAATTTTTTTTAGAATTTGCTTGATATTTTAAAAACCCCTATAGATATTTTTAATTTTGATACGGCATCTGATTGGGCATAGAACAGCGCAACTTTTTTCTTCTTTAAACAAACTCGTATCTCTTACCGTTATCGAAATCCCCATGTAGTTGCTTTTATTTGGGACACCCTGTGTACGTTATATATAGATAGATCTATTGAAAAGTCGGAAAAATACCAAAATTTATTAAAAAATTTATGCTAAAAATTCCAATAGGTAAATAAATATCTCCTATTTAATTTAATTAAACTTTTTTCGCCGAACACTAAAGCAAACTAGCCACACACATTTTATTGATTTTTTGGTGGGTAGGAAGTAAAATTATATTTGTTTTTGAGAAATTTTATCAAAAAGTTAAAGGAAAGGAAATTTTAATTCATGATTTCTGATCCCCCTTCTTAACGCATTTTGAAGAAAAATCATAAAAAAATACATTGACTGTAACGCAAGATTCCTTCCCACCTGCTTGAGCGTTATACAGGGTGTTCCAAGTTAAGTGTCCACCATTGCTAACTTTATTACTATTAAAGATAGAAACAAGTTTAAATAGGGCAACTAGAATTTTTGATGCTCCTTAAGGTACCTAAATAAAAAAAATAGAGCATCGCTTTTTGGAGTTTTTCAGTTTTTTGCAAAAACGAGTCCCTTGCCGACTGCGCGCGGCGCTCCATTGTAGCCAAGGCCTGATTTTTTTTTATAGTACGTCACGGAAATAAAACTTCAAAATGTGTCGGTCTTTGACATATTAATTGAAAAATACTTGTTTTTAAAGTAATTTTTTTAAATCAATATACTTTCAATATTTTGGATTTTAAATTAATTTTATTCTAAACAAGAGACAAATAATCATGATATAATACAATTTGACCAATTTCATTTGACGCGACGCATTACGGAATATTTGGATTCAGTGACAAACGCTAAATTTTAAACATTTAAACCGTTTATTCACCTTGTATTCTCACAAATGTTTGGTGAAAATCGGGATCGTGTCGGAGAATATTTCACAGAAATTTAAGGAAGATCTGTGGTATAATGTTGAAAATATCGTGAAAAAACCTCCATCCTCCCATAAGACCCTTTGTAAAAATAGGCCATGAAATATCAGCTGATTTTTTCAGTGCTGAACCCTGTATTTTTTTTGATGTCCCTGATGTAGCTTGACTGTCTCGTTTGATTTTTATATTTTATAGGAGGTCAGATCACCTATGGATCCCAGACCTGGACACTTACAAAATCAAATATGGATAAAGTAACAAAAGCCCAAAGATCAATGGAAAGACAAATGTTACATCTAAACCTAACAGATAGAAAAAGGAATAAATCGATAAGAAATTAAACAAAAGTAACGTATGTCAGAGGAGGGGTCGCAAAATTAAATTGGAAATTTGCCGGTCACAATATCAGACAAGAAGAATGTATTGGAGACCTTGGCAAAATAAAAGAAGTAGGGGAAGACCCTAAATGAAATAGGCGGACGACTTGAAGAAACATGCGGGAACTAGATGGATGAACACGGCGACAGACAGAAAAGAGTGGAAGATTTTGTGTGAGGCCTATGTCCAAAGATGGATCAAACAAGGCTAAATAGATGGAAATTTTTTATAGATACCTCGTATTCCTGACACTAAGAAGCATTTAATAAAAGCAGAAACCTTATTGGAACAAAAAGTCAGACTTATAAAACAGCCTCGGGGGCAAAGCAAGCTAAAAGGCTAAAAAAAGGAATAAAACGTGGCTAAAGTTGAGCCCAGATAAGCTAATATTTACTACACCGCCGGCTGTCAATAATGTCAGAAGTGCGGGATTATTATTATATACCCTTCAGCGGGAAATCTGATGTAATTTAGGAGACAGAGGGCAAGAGAGCGTTCTTAGTGTTAGATTATTTCCGGTTGCCTTTAATATAAGGACAGCCCAGAATTTAACTAAAGACGCCATATTTCCGTTAAATTAAAAGGATTTTTTTATGCCTTTGTCAAATTTACCATCAGTATAAATGACAAAAACCGGAATTTTTTGGCCTCTGATGCAAAAAATAACGGTGTTTGGTCACTTTAATTGCCAACTTAATTTTTTTTTCTTACCTTTACAAAAAATAACGTTCGACGGTAAACATAACCATACCTTTTCATTGAAGTTTGTTATTATTGTGACCTCGCAAACGAAGAGATTTTTTTAAAACAAAACAAACTTTTTAATTTATAAATTACCTATTACAGAATCACTACCCACCTAGATTGGTTGCTTGGCTCTTTAAGGGTAAAAGTAGCCGTTATCCGGAGCTAATTAGCACCTTTAGCGTGACATATCGCGACTGCGCCTGCGCAAAATAAGGGTAAGGTCAGCAGCCGGGTAACAGGCCTGATTAAAAACACCTAAATATTAAACCGCTGCGCTGGCGCAGTGCTCCATTTAAAGTGGCCACCTTATATTAATTTTATATTTTTATTTTAACTTCTTATTTAAGTTTTAATCCAAATATTTATCCAATAAAATAATAGAGAACTATTGAAATAAAGCCAGGCTATTTGATTGACACCTTCACATTGTAATATCAGCTATGATCACACGGCCTTTGTTTACTATATGAACCGGGAAAAATAGTACCTTCTTTTATTAATTGAAAATAAACGACGAAAGTTTTAAATTCGACTTTGGTATGTCAATTTTGAAGGATCAACTGTCAGTTTTCAATGTGAATATGTCAAAATAGTGCCTGGCACAATTATAGCCTGGCTGTATTTCAATGATTCTCTAATACTTCCATTAAAGCCTTAATTAAGATTAGCTTCGAAAAGTCATAAAAACTGACAAATGAAAATAGATAGATAAATAGTTTTGATGGATACCTCGTACCCTAACACTAAGAAGCATTTAATAAAGACAGAAAGCTTATTGGGACAAAAAGTCAGACTTATAAAACACCCTCGGAGGAAAAGCAAGCTAAAAGGCTAAAAAAAGGAATAAAACCTGGCTAAATTGGCGAAGTTGAGCACAGATAAGCTAATATTTACTACAGCGCCGGCTGTCGATAATGTCAGAAGTGCGGGATTATTTGATATACCCTTCAGCAGGAAATCTGATGTAATTTAGGAGACAGAGGGCAGAAAAGCCCTCTTTGTGTTGGATTATTTCCGGTTTCCTTTAATATAAGGGATAGCCCAGAATTTAGCTAAAAGCGCCATATTTCCGCTAATTAAAAAGGATTTTTTATGCCTTTGTCAAAATGACCGTTTTACGCATTGTCAGCAAATTACATAAATATGGCTTTTTTGGTCATCCATGCAAAAATGCACTGGATTCAGCGCTCCATTTAAGGTTGCCATCCTATTTTTATGTTTTTATTTTAACTTTATATTTAAGACGTTTTAATCCAAGTATTTATCCAATAAAATAATTTTTACAATAAATTCAATTCAATTTAAAATATACTTTATTGTCAATCAATTAAAAATCCTCTGACAAAGCAGGCTAAAGCTAAAGAGATGAAAAGATAAAATAAAATATAACAATAATAATAATACTAGGTTTAAATTACGTAATAAGGTAAATAAATCACTATAGAAAACAATGACACACTAAAATTAAACTATCACAAAAAAATATCACAATTTTTAAAAATCAAAACCTTTTAAATCAACTATTTCTAGATTATTAAAACAATATAACAATATATACATATACATACATACATATACACACACATATGTTCTCCAATAAGGCTACAATCATAACGACATAATTTTTTTTAAATAAAATAACTATAATAAACCAATCGATAGATTTTGAGAGTAACAATTTAAATTAAATTATTTTTAAGTTATCATTATAACATTCAGTTATGGCTTGTTAAGCAAAAATTTTTTGACTTGTTTTTTAAATTGTTTGATGGATGTCGCAAGTCTGACTGCCAATGGTAAGTGGTTGAACACCTTCCTACCTTCATAAATTAAGGATTTTTGGACCAGCGTAGTTCTTGGAATAGGCAGAGGCACCTTTAAATTTAAGTTATGACGTGTGGATGGCTGATCAGTTCTCCGAACATTTCTAAATTTTTTTAAATATATATATATATATATATATATATATATTAATGTTAGTGTTAGGATTCTTTGATTAATAAAATGTGGCTTGCAAGATTCTCTCTGATGGACTCCGGCTATAGCACGGACAGCCTTTTCTGTAACACAAATAAGATCTGTCAGAGATGCTGATTGTGCAGAACCCCAAAATGGAATGCCGTACCTCAAATGCGACTCAACCAAGGCAAAGTACACAGATCTGGCAATCTCGGGGCCTAATTCGGTTTTTGCAGATCGAACCGCAAAGCACCCAGATAAAAGTTTTTTACTCAGATTCAATATAATGCTCATTGAATTTTAAATAAACATCAATATGCAAGCCAAGAAGTTCAAGTTCCAAGACACATCTTTGGTTTGTAGTGGATCATCTCCCAAGTTAATGATCTGCATGTTACATTTGAAGCTCATGATATATGTTTTGTTAATATTCAAACTAAGTTTATTGGCATTGCACCAGTTTTTAATTTTAATAAGGTCTTGGGTAATTTGTTTCCTTAATGTGATGATATTTTTATGATGCCACATAACCGAAGTATCATCAGCAAACAATGTGAATTCTCCAGTTATTTTTAGACGGACGAGGTCATTTTTCCATAAAAGAAACAGTAGGGGTCATAAAACTGATCCCTGAGGGACACCACAGTCGACTTTTAAAGGAGACGAGCGAGAACCTGCACTAACAACAGACTGGCTTCGACAACTCAGATACGATTCGAACCGATTCAACACCTCACCCCTAAAACTATAACGCTCCAACTTCCCCAGCAGTATCTTGTGATCTACACAATCGAACGCTTTGGATAGATCACAAAACACTGCTGCCACAGCCTCACCTTTATTACATTCGGTATAAACTCTATCTAGAAAGCCGAAAATAGCATCATGAGTGCCTTTTGAAGACTGGAAGTCATACTGCCTTAAAGTTATAAGTTTAAACTTAGTTAAAGCTTTAATTAAGATTAGCTTCTGAAAGTGATAAAAACTGAACACTAACGAAAATATGCCAATCATTTTAATTTAGCTGATTCAAATCAATTTACTTTGGGACCAATCTTGAGAGACTCGCTTTTTCCTTTTTCTATGGATCCTCGTTTGGGCATCTTTGGCTGCAATGTTAAAAAAAAGGAGCGATTGCCCCGTAGAGAGCCAATGTAACTCCCCCCCCCCCGAACCGAAACCCTCGAAGAACGGCAATGTACCCCTTTCAAAAAAGAACAACGAGTTTCTACCTTCTTAGCCCACGCACCAATGGCTAGAAAAGGTATTATTTTCCACGAAAATTTTTTTTTGAGATAACGCCAAAAAAGTTATTTTGGGTGTATTTTAATCTTAGCAATATCGTCGTGATGTCTGTCTGTGTGTGTATGTATGTCCGTAACACGAGAGCTCCTAAACCGCTAATCCGATTTTCATGGAATTTTTAGATAAAATAGTGTTTGACACTCTAACGAGCTGATTAGATTTTGGTCAAAATTAATTAATGCTAATGACAGATTTTTGACAATTAAATTATTTAAAAAATGCTAACTTTTTAACGGAGCATCGCATCAATATGTAGAATATAGTAGACTACATTTTGGTCAATAATTTGTGTTATAATCAAAAACTTCGTAAGAGCTTTAGTTTTTGAGATTTTTACAAAAAAACTGGCAGGGCAGATAATCCTGGCTTTATTTGAAATATGCTAATATGCTAGCTAGGAAGGTGTTAGATCTGTCATGGATCCATTTTTTTAAACAATAATTCTCAAACTTTTCTGATAACTGTTTTTTTTTTAATTAATTTTTGAATAAAACTGCAAATTTGGCTAAAACATGTACTAAAATAAATTCAGATTCTTAAGACAATGCGGTTCGGGTATGCAAAAATGCATAATTTACTCTATTCTTAAATGCCTAGATTGCAATAGAAGTTTTCCAAAAAAAAATCCCAAAATTAAAAAAACTTAATTTTTTCCATTTTAAATTAAATTTTTTTTTTTTTCAGTCATATTACGAGGTTTGTCAAAAAATGTGATTTTTGCTCTAGAGTAAAGCACCCCTCTCCCCGACAACACCGAAAACTGCTACAAAGAAAAGATGTTTAGAACTAAAAACAGCTGTCAAATACTCAACATTGTCCACTTACATGAAAAAAATATTTTTTTCTACATTATCTCTGCGATTATATTGGAAATTTAAGTTTGCACATTAATGCATTGCATTTATTAATTATAAATTTTTTTAATGTAAACAAACAATGCTGAATATTTGAAAGCTACCCCCAATTCCAAACAACTCCCCCCCACAACAATTTTCGACACTGTCAAAAAGAAAGGCACTTCACTCTAGAGCAAAAATCAAATTTTTTGACAACATAACATAACATAATTTTATTTCCCAAAAATCCTTAAAAAATTTACATATCATTTCATTTCAATTTACATAGATGGTGGGAAATAAAAAATTCCCCACTGAAACCACTTTTTTATTCTTGCATTTTTTAAATCATCATCACCATCTTCTGATGATGAAGCAGTTAAGTGGTTATATTGAAGAACACCTAGTTCGTAATGATGACAAAAATTATCCCAGGTGAAACAAGAAAGACTTCTTAACCACAGCTTGTTCCTTCGATTAGTGATAACTTGATGCACTTTCATAGTGTCTTTGAAGGTTAGCTACATTTTGGTCAATAATTTGTGTTATAATCAAAAACTTCGTAAGAGCTTTAGTTTTTGAGATTTTTACAAAAAAACTGGCAGGGCAGATAATCCTGGCTTTATTTGAAATATGCTAATATGCTAGCTAGGAAGGTGTTAGATCTGTCATGGATCCATTTTTTTAAACAATAATTCTCAAACTTTTCTGATAACTGTTTTTTTTTTAATTAATTTTTGAATAAAACTGCAAATTTGGCTAAAACATGTACTAAAATAAATTCAGATTCTTAAGACAATGCGGTTCGGGTATGCAAAAATGCATAATTTACTCTATTCTTAAATGCCTAGATTGCAATAGAAGTTTTCCAAAAAAAAATCCCAAAATTAAAAAAACTTAATTTTTTCCATTTTAAATTAAATTTTTTTTTTTTTCAGTCATATTACGAGGTTTGTCAAAAAATGTGATTTTTGCTCTAGAGTAAAGCACCCCTCTCCCCGACAACACCGAAAACTGCTACAAAGAAAAGATGTTTAGAACTAAAAACAGCTGTCAAATACTCAACATTGTCCACTTACATGAAAAAAATATTTTTTTCTACATTATCTCTGCGATTATATTGGAAATTTAAGTTTGCACATTAATGCATTGCATTTATTAATTATAAATTTTTTTAATGTAAACAAACAATGCTGAATATTTGAAAGCTACCCCCAATTCCAAACAACTCCCCCCCACAACAATTTTCGACACTGTCAAAAAGAAAGGCACTTCACTCTAGAGCAAAAATCAAATTTTTTGACAACATAACATAACATAATTTTATTTCCCAAAAATCCTTAAAAAATTTACATATCATTTCATTTCAATTTACATAGATGGTGGGAAATAAAAAATTCCCCACTGAAACCACTTTTTTATTCTTGCATTTTTTAAATCATCATCACCATCTTCTGATGATGAAGCAGTTAAGTGGTTATATTGAAGAACACCTAGTTCGTAATGATGACAAAAATTATCCCAGGTGAAACAAGAAAGACTTCTTAACCACAGCTTGTTCCTTCGATTAGTGATAACTTGATGCACTTTCATAGTGTCTTTGAAGGTTAGAGCAGAATCATTCTCAATGGTATAGTGTGAAAGAATTCCAGGGCAACCAACAACAAATGTCTCTACCATGATGATTGATGATGATTCATATGTGAGTGGACTTTTCAGCCCTTCTTGCAGACTTAGTTTTTTTTGCAGACTTAGTTTTTTTTTGCTTTAATTTATAAAGAATTTGTAAACAATTTTTGTGTATAAATAAAATTTGTTCTAACAACCACTTATATGGCGGGCTTAAATATAAAAAAAATAAATTGAGTTTTTGGACCAAGGCCCTACGGGCCCTTTTGAGCCTGCGAGTCCTGGGTAAGTGCCTAGAGTGCCTATAGGATAAACCGAAATCAATCTAAAGGGCATCGGTTTAAAACAAAAACTGATTTCCTAGGCAGATATCTGTTTGACCATCGAAAAAATATCAGTTATATTATTTCCTAAATAGACAGTGGTTATATGTTGTCTGGTTCGACGCTGCTTCGTTGTCAGAAGAAGAAGAAATCCAGCCGTGATCGTCAGTATGGCAGATGTAGGCGTTAAATATTAAGCTCAAAAATAAAACTAAATTATGGGTTTTTACAAATAAAGAGCTTGCGGGAAAAAAAGAGAGTCCAAAAAGTGAAAACTTACAAAAAAACACATTTTTAGATTTTTTAATATTTTTTTTCCACATTGTTGGTAGCTTGTAACAAACCAACACATTATTTTAATAGGCTGAACATGTTAGTTTTAAACAGAAATAACTGTTTTTCTACTAAATAATTTGCTTAGAACATTCGGCTTATTGTTCTGTTCAGTGACGGTTTTGTATGGGGAAAAAAAGGGGATTCTTTACCCCTACGTGGAATTCTATAGCTATACATAACTTCATTTTTCGTTGTTTTAACTCTCTGCCTTGTTTCTAAATTTTTTATTATTTGACTTTTATCTTCATCGTTTAAATGCAAAAAACATTTGCACTTACAGTCCTCACCCACTGTATGAGTTGCCAGTTTCACATTCCTAATTCTTCCATACAATTTTCTTCTTTTTTTGATTTTTTATCCATTTTAAATAGCTTTACTAACTGACCACGGCGCTACCTACTTAACTCAAGCTTCTGGTGACTAAACAAAATCTATAGGACTGCTAAGGTTGAAATTGAAATGAAATTGAAATAAAAACTCGACAATAAACTGCCGATGCCGTCCCAAAGGATCTGCGAACACACAAAGAGGAGCCCAAGAAAGCAGGTTTTTGGTAAACGGCTTGCAAGCGGCGCGCGCGCATCTTGAAAAAACACACAAAATAAAAAAAATTCTCTACAACGAAAACAAGTTCTTTTCTTCAATAAATTGTTTTACTTTAAAACAATTTGTTTTGAATTAAAATATATCTTGAAATAAGACTTTATTTTTCTTCTTTAATTGTTTTGATTCAGTATACTCCATTTTGTAACAAAGCAAATTGTCTTCATATAAGTAATATTTTGCTTCCAGAAAAAACGGTGCCTTAGATTAATTCAGTTCCAATTTATAATAAAACAATTTCTGTTTCACATTAAAATAAAAGGCAAGACATTTTTTGTGCTAAATCAAGAAAATATTCTCTTGGTGAATAGGAAAGCACAAATTATTTTACTTCAAAGCAATTTGCTTTGATCTTAGACAATTTTTTTACCGTGCATAAATAGGACGCGTGAGTGTGAGCAGCGTCCGAGCGGCCCACAGTTCGCGAAAAAGTTTGGTGTATGCGTACTCTTAGATGCGCCCCTGCTGATTGTCAATTTTTAAATTGGTCTAAAAATTAACTGAGTAAACCATATAATATTCGGTTGCGAGTCAAAAATGAGGAAAATTTATCAAATGTACTTTTCTTGACTCATTTTTTATCACGCCAAGCAATGACGTCAGTAACCAGAATATTTTTCAGTGGATAAGCGTATGATCAATGAGTCAGAAAAAGAATATTAATTTTCATTTTGCTTTTCTCGGTCGGAAGAAAGTTGTTAAAATAAGTACATAATAAGATTTTTTTATTTACGAGTGTGATTTTTCGTAAGTTCCCTTTCGTGCACAATCATAAGAAGTTCCGTTTTAGCGATAAAAAATAAATTGGGTCTGTTTGGTGCGTCCGGTTATATATCACAGGCGCTCCCCCAAGCCTAATGTTTAAAAAAAAAATTGGCACAATCATCAGGGCTAGATGGAGAACCTTAACCAGCCCGGGAAAAAATACGCGCCCGGACCAAAAATCTACTGGTCATAAGGCAACGGCCGAGAAGGCTCCTGTCCATTAGGCAGCACCCCATACGGTTTCGGCCCATAAGGCTCCGGCCCATAATTCACCGGCCCACCGATTTTTTTTTCATTTGTACATATGGCCCATCCACCACTGCTTTCAATCGTCATAAAAAAATCATCCAAGATCATAAATGAAAATGGTATAACTGTCCAATGGAAAAAATGGAATTATATATAACCGGACATTAAACAAAAACGTCATTCATCAAAACAAGACAAGAGCAAAATCGAAGTTTAGTATATAGTCTTTTATCAAAACCGAATAAAATCAAAAAGAAGAAAATCATAAAAAAGGGCCATGCCTAGCATGAGCAACTCACTCCTGTCTTCTTATGTATACTGGTTCCGTCTCTCTTCCTCTCATACAAATCGGTATAATGGAAGTTTGGCGGCAAATTCAAATCGGGAACAAATACTCGTAATATTGTTGTTGTTAAATACACATACAATAAGTAGGTGGTAGACGCTTTTTACTCATTGGGCGTCGATCGGTGAGATACCACCATGCCAGAACTGAGTAGCGCTAAGTGGTATCACCACGTTCCGCTACTGCGCTGGCAGTCCGGTTCCAACAATGAGTAACAGATAGCATGATGGCGCCTCCAGGATCAAAATATTCCGGAGGTAAAATACCCGACCACTCGGATCTCCGGGCGTCGGGTGATCCTGGGGGTCCTTCATGCAAAGATATTAAAAGAAGACCAAAAACTTAACTCAGAATTGATTTTAGCAATATAAGAGGATTAAGTACCAACATGAATTCAGTTCACCAACATCTTGAAAAACAAAGACCTGACATCCTTGTTCTCACTGAAACTAAAATCAGTTCTGCAACAGCTATTGTGAACTATCTTTATCCCGGCTATGACCTACAGCACCGATTTCGACATAATTATGGGATCTGTGTGTACATTAAAAATGACCTTTCATGTCATCGAGAGGAGAAGCTAGAACCAGCGAACCTCGATATCATATGGCTGAAATTCACCTCAAAGTCATCGACCAAGTTCATTTGCTGCCTCTACCGACCGCCAAGTAACACCGAGTATCAAAACTTTTTTGCGACATTATCCGAAAACTGTGATAGTATACAGTCTAACTATCCACATGCGGAAATTGTTTTTTTAGACGATTTCAACGTCCACAATATACCCTGGCTAAAACACCACAACAAAACAGATAATGAAGGCAGAGAAGCAGAAGCTTTTGCCATAAGTTGTGGTCTAACGCAGCTTGTCGGTGAACCTACCCGTATCTCAGAAAGGGGTGAATTTGCAGCGCTTTTAGACTTGTTCCTAACTACAAATCCTGACTTGTACACAATTCAAGTAGATCCCCCACTTGGTTCATCCGATCATAAACTTATAAGAACAAAGTGCGAAATGTTCATACCGCCAAGCCATCACAATCAAAGAATAAAAAACAGGTTGCTGAATTATCCAAGTAGTTCTAGGTCCTTTTGGTCTCTTGCAAAAGCCGTTGGATCAAACTTCACCAAGTCATCCATACCACCACTTACAGATAAAAATACTCATTTAGCCACAACATCAGAGGAAAAAGCCAATATGCTGGCCAAAATCTTTTCCTCCAACTCAAACCTAACAGTGCCAAATGGAAAAACTCCACCGTTCATTGAAAGGGTTTCCCACAGTATGCCCCTTTTGTCACAGAGAAATACGAAAATCCCTTAAAAAGTTGGATACAAACAAAGCAATGGGTCCAGATGGCATTCCCGCGATAGTACTCAAAAATTGTGCTAGCGAACTCACCCCAACTTTCGCAAAATTATTCAATTTATCTTATAGGCAAGGAGAATATCCATCATCATGGAAGCCTGCCGCAGTACAACCCATTCCAAAGAAAGGAAAAAAGACAGATCCGTTAAACTATAGACCAATTGCTCTACTTCCGGTGATATCAAAAGTAATGGAAAGAGTTGTGAACAATCACCTAAAAGTACAAAATTATCAACGACAAGGAATACGGATTTCGAAAATATAGATCAACTGGCGAATTACTTACATACGTCACTCACTTATGGCAAAAAGCGATTGAGTTACGGGGCGAAACAAGAACAATTGCCTTAGATATATCTAAAGCATTCGATAAAGTCTGGCATGAAAATCTGCTCAACAAGCTCAAAGCAACGGGATTGTCGCCGAGACTTTGCACTTGGTTTGAAAGTTACCTTAAGGATAGATCCATTTATGTTGCACTGGATGGCCGGAACTCCAACTCTTACCAAATAAATGCTGGTGTACCACAGGGAGCAATCCTTTCGCCAATACTTTTTCTGATTTACATAAATGACCTCATAGATAAAACAGTAAATCCACTTTATTGCTTTGCAGATGATGGCAATGTAGTCTCCTCAGTCATACCACCCACATGTCTCTCCGCACGTGAATTCCATTACCTTAGACTAACTGAAATATCACAGATAAATAACGACTTGGAGATAATAGAGGACTGGGGCAACAAAAACCTTGTACAGTTCAACGCGCAGAAAACCCAAGCAGCCCTGTTTTCAAAAAAGACCAGCACCGGTGAGCCAAACATCATGCTATCTGGAAGTGCTGTCGCATTGCAGAGCCAGTTGAACATCTTAGGAGTCACTGCAGAGACCAACATGTCTTGGCACAGTCACGTGGCAGATATAGCTATAAGGGCGTCCCAAAAGCTTGGGGTGCTATTTCGTACAAGACATCTGTATACACCAAGCCAACTGCTGACACTCTACAAAGCCCAGATTCGACCAACTATGGAGTACTGCTCACATATATGGAGTGCGGCACCCAAACATACCTTATTGCTTTTGAACACCGTGCAAAAACGAGCTATCAAGCTGATCAATGACCCCGCACTTACCCGTAGCTTGGATAGTCTCGAACATCGAAGAACTGTGGGCGATCTATCTCTCTTCTACAGGTATTATCACGGAAAATGCTCTGAAGAGTTGGCACGTATGATCCCCCCGGGAGTAGCACCTACTAGGCGAACACGTCAAACAGACGGTAACCATCAATTTATTGTCAAAATAGAAGCACCAAGAACCTCATTATATCAGAATTCATATCTCTGGAGAACAGCATCGGAATAAACTCCCTGCGACAGTTTTCCCTGCAGGTTACAACCTGAACCGTTTCAAAACCAACACACACCAACATTTCCGCGCACTTGCCGCTTCTCGAGCGTGACAGGGATCTCCTTGCGAGTGCGCATACCCGTAAAAAAAAAATACATCAAAAAATAAAAATGTCTATTTTTTTCTTTTAATTAGCTCCCCTATCCTTCTGAGGTGGAAATCGGTGTTAACCCAACCAAACCGAACCTGTTGGTCAATTAATTGCAAATGAATCCTAACCTAGGGTCCAACACCTGACCTTTTTTAAAGATAGGCTTTGTATTGTATGTGTATGTGCTATAGCAATCCCTATGTAGATACGGCGTTTTCATTATGCATGGCAGTAAAAGAAATTGCAGTGAAGGACGTATTAATTGCATAGCAATATCAGGACCGCTCCTCTTTAGGTGAACGTCACAAGCTAGGCCCGATTCCTTTTTATGATTTTGTCCTTTTTGATTTTGTCCGGTTTTGATAAGTATCAATTTCTCCTATAAAACCGGTTAAATGCCAGTATTTACCTAAAAATATATAATTATGTTGGAGCAGGGCTATTTTTGTTGGCCTTGGTTGGAGTTTCAAATCACTTAAACTGTAAGTTAAAATATATCTATCTACCTTACGAACTGTGTAAAAACCATTAATTACCTGAATCAATGCTAAGGGTAAAAATAGTCCCTTAAAAACTTTTTAGGTCAAGGTAAATAAAAAGTGCCGCATTCAAATCGCCGCCGTCCACCGCTACTTGTACTTTAATTAATTAAAGTTTGCAATCACTGATTGCTGAATAAAAGATTAGTTTTCCAGCTTTGTGTTTTATGTTTTTAATTTCCTACCAGACATTAATAAAAGTAGGATAAAAATAGTTTAGTAAATGAAGAAGACTGGCTGGAAATAATAAACATAAACTTTTAACATCAAACAAGGCTATCACATCGGACAACCACGATCTATCACTTCGTTGACGTCACAAGTCATGCAGGACCTGATTTTTTTGATGGTCACGCCACGGCGATATAACCTCGAAATATTTGGTTGTTGAACTGTTAAAGATCGGATTTCACAACCAAAATAAAAAAAAATGGGTGCAACCAACCTTAGGGCATAAATACATGTTCAAAAAATCGACAACTGGAAAAGGCAAATTTAAATTCGCAGACGCGAATTTGTAAGTGCGCATGCGTGTATTTTGGTCACAATAACACCTTTGTGAGTCGACGCCCTATTTGTTGTTTATTTACATTTTTCTGAGTTTTGCGTTTGTCGTGTAAAATTATGTTATTTCTGAGAAAAATGGGAAATAATTCACGTAAAACATGTGTGGTTTGTGGAAAATTGTCCGGGAGAAGTATGGGAGTTCCATAGAAGTAGGTACTTATATTTTTCTTTATAACTTGTAAATAAAGTTAAGAGTGGTTTATAGATGCCATTAAACGCTCTTCATGGTGTCTACAATAAATTTGTACAATAAATTTTAGAAAAACTACAATTTTAATCCACAATTTGATAAATTTTCACCCAATCAACTAATTTTTAGAAAAAAAATAATATGCATAACCCAAAACGTTAAACAATTTCCAAATAATGTAGTGACGTAACAAAGTATGTTCCAAAACCACCAAAATCGACGCATGCGCAGTAACCGAAATGCTGTCTACCCGAAAAAGGAACATTAAGAATTAAATGCGAGTCCTGGCCATATGTATGCTCTAACGTATTTGGGTGCAACATGCGTTTGACAGTACCGTTGAAAAAACTGAAAATTTAGCTTAAATAACAGGGCACTTATAGGCAACCCGTTAGGCAGCTAACGAAACAAACTGTACTGTGATTTTATTGCGGAGACTGTCAGTCGTTGTTATTTTTCTTGTGCTTTTGTTGAAAAAGAAAGAAATTCTTGGACGTTTCCTACTCTAATGGAAAAAGTAATGTTTTAAGACCTGGAACAGTTTTGAACAGTTATATTTTATCCCAAATTTAATTTAAAAAAAAACTGGCATAAATAAACAAAAACAGCGGTTGACATTTCTAAACCAGAGAACGAAATGTCAAACTAAAAACACAACCCAACTTATATTTGTCACTATAACTTTGGTTAAATCCAATCCGTTTATTTTCAATAATCCGTGCATCAAACAAGGCTATCAAAACGGACGAGCCACGATCTTTCACTTTGTTGACGTCACAAGCCATGCAAGATCCAATTTTTCATCGTCACGTGGCGGCAATATAACATCCAAATATTTGGTTGTTTATGTCGTTTCGTTTCGTTTTTACTTATTGGCCTGTCCCCTTTTTGCAGACAATTTGCCAGTTCACTTCGCTGGACACCAAGCTAATCTGACTTGAAGTCATTTGGTGCCCGGGAGAATCACAACTCATTCCCTCACACTTTCATCCTACATGAAGTTTGTAGCGGCAGGCATGGGATTCGAACCCACCACCCTCTGATTATAAAGCGAACGCACATTTGTTTGCGATCATAAAAAAAACCTCTAGGTATTTTTATATGTAGGTTTAGTTTGATAAATATCTACGAAAATTCCATGCACTTCAAAAGCAAAAAACAGAATATACTTACAATTATTTTTCTGTTCTCTAGCTTTTTTTCTCCTCATGATACTTTTAGCCTTTTTCAATTTTTCTCTAAAGTTTTTTAAAATCACCTCCTCTTCCTCAGAGGAACTGCTAGCTATTGAGGACAAACAGACCGAACACTGCGACGAACTAAAACTGCTCGATGAAGATGTAACTTGTGAAGAACGACGTTTATTTAATGACCTAAGCTCGAGAGTTGACATTCTAATCACCTGTTGTATGCTGTTCAAATCTGAGTTCCAAACACGGTATTTTTCTAAAGGTTAAAGTTGTACAGGGTTATTTTTGTGTCCATCCCTTTGGCCTCAATTATTATTAATAAAAAAAACCTGAGAAGTCCGCTCATTTCGCAAAACTTGGTAACAATCTAGCGACCAACGAAAAAAAGTTCAAACAAATTCGAAAGTTGCCTCCCTCTCTCTCCAAATCTGACTCGTCAAAAAAATATTGCTAATTCTCGCTAATTTTATTTATTGCAAAGCCATACTTTTTAAATTTTTATTATAATTAGTATTTCTTGATACCCTATATGTGTGTGTGTACATCTTAAGGTACGTCCAAACCAAATACGTTAGAGCATAAATACTGGCTTAAAAATCGAAAGGTGACGTAATCATAGCTTGCTTCAGTGGCGGCGCGTGGTAAAAAGCTTTGGGGGTGCACACCAAAAAATAAATAAAAATTGCGGCGCAGGCATAACTTTTTGGGCCATCGAGTGGGTCGTCATATCATATAATTTAGAGCAAATAATTAAAAAATGAGATATTTAGTTAGATATTAGTTACCTACCTATTATTATTGTAATTATAAATAAATAATAAATGTATCATACCTAGTTAACATAAGTTTCTTCTTCTAATGGCAAAGATGCTAATGCTATCAGAATTAGAAACTTCCGCCATTGTCGTAAATACCAAATCGTCGAATTCAAAACAAACCGCCAGCACAGCCCACCTATCAACCCGCCAGCGCCCGACCGATAGGAAGTTGTCTAAGCGCGCACTACTGAAAAGTGCGCGTGAGCTGCTCTAAAATGAAACGCGAATCGATGACGCGGGAGGCATTACGGGGATGCGGGCGGCATCGAGGCTAGTTTTTGTATAAGCGCGGTGCCGAAGGAAGGTTCAGATTCCATGTACTGTAAAATTCTATTGGGGCATGTCGTCCTGTCTTTCTATATTTCGTAATTAGCATGCGACATAACATCCAAGAATTAGATTCGAAGTAGGTTTGAACACGACTACAAACACATACATACCGGGTATTAATTTCTAGATAATATTCCAGGCTTTAGTGAATTCCTTTTGGGGTAATTATTAATTCAATTAAGGAATGATCAAAGTTTAATATTTTTTTAAGTATAATTTGGGAGTGCACGTGCACATGTGCACTTATGGAGAAACCGCCACTGGCTTGCTTTGGAACCAATGGCAAATTTAAATTCGCAAACGCAAATTTTTAAGTGTGCATGTATGTGTTTTGTCGTGCAGACAAACAGCTGCTGTGTGGATCGACGCCATATTTGTTGTTTATTTACATTTGGCGGCGTTTTGCGTTTGTCGTGTAAAATTATGTTTTTTTCTGTAAAAAATGGGAAATAATTCACGTAAAACATGTGCAGGTTACGAAAAAATGTCTGGGAGGAGTAAGGGAGTGCCATACTTGTATTTTTTTATAATTTATTAATAAAGTTGAGAGTGGTTTTTACATGCCATAAAACACTTCATGGTGTCCACAATAAATCTGCCCAATTAATTTTAGAAAAACTACAATTTTATCCGCAATTAAAAAAAAAGTAATAGGCATAACCTTAAAATTTTGACAATTCTCATATAATGTAGTGACGTAACGGAGTAAGTTCCAAAAGCACCAAAACTGAGGCATGCACAGTAACCGTAATCCTGTCTACCCGAAAAAGAAACATTAATGTCGGATGTCCATGGAGCGTATTATCCGCGCGGATTTATTTTTTCTTGGGCTCTGATTGATTGATTTAAAAATTTAAGCCAATCAAATCCTGGGAAAAAAATCCGCGCGGATAATTCTCTCCATGGACAGCCGGCTTAAGAATTAAATCAGGCGCGGATCTACGGTAGGGGAAAAAGAGGAAATTCCCCCCCCCCCAAATCTCAAACTATATTTAGTTTTTACTTACAGAATACACCTCCTGGTTACTGTGCAAAATAGTTTTATTTAATATTTATTATGATATTTCCCCCAAAATAAAGTTCCTAGATCCGCCCCTGATTAAATGGGGTTCTGGCTTCAAGCATCGCGTGTAGGAATGCATGGGTATGCCGCGTATTTATGCTCTTTTGGGTTGTGGTCCAAACCTTTCAGTCACCCGCAAACATGTTGGGCATCAAAACGTCAAAAATTTTTGTTGCGTGTTGCAACATTTGTTTTTTGGTTTGGACGAGGCTTTAGACAAACACCTTTATAATGTCCTTAATATTAGAGACCCTGTATATATGACATATTTTAAAATATATTATCCATACAGGGTCTCTACTTAATATAATATAGTACAGTCACAAAGTAAGTCCTACTTTCTTTATGGTACAGTTTCTTTAAAGCCTCGTCCGAACCAAAATAATAAATGCTGCGAAACGCAACAAAATTCTTTGATATTTTGCCGCCCAACGTGTATAGGGGTGACTGATGAAAAACACGTTGGGCGATAAAACATCAAAGAATTTTGTTGCAACAAATCTTGCTATAGGTGTGGACGTACCTTAAGGTTGGCTACAATTCGCAGAACGAAAAACATATCAACGTAAAATCAATGACTTTGATCATTAATTTTCAGCAATTGAGCAAATTACATTGAATAAATATACACCAACATTATTATTATAAAATGGTCTTTTAGTCAAGGAACGGCGAGCACAATGCAACCTTTAAAAAACATAGAGGAAGTTTTTTTTAACCAAACAGCAACCATTGGCAACAATTAGGTTTCTAAGTTTTTTAGATGGATTTCCGATGCCATCAATCAAGTTCTTGAAATTTTCAAGTTACTATATTGTTCTGATGGATTACCGATGCTATCAAATGATGCCATCTACTGCAACCGGGTCTGGGAGTCGGTGGAAGGTTTTTATGGAATACATAACCTCACTTTTTCTTCAGTGAGAGCCGAGTTAAAAAACCAGCATGTCTGCAATAAATAAAGCTGTGGCCAAAATTGCGCTGAAGCTATTGATGAGTAGTAGTTCCTCTTTGAGGATTCAGACGAGGAACTAATTATCTTCTTCAAGAAAAAGTACACTAAGGTGGAGGATTATGTGGAGCAAACTGTTGCAAAATACAGTCTATCCGACTTCGAAATGGTTTTCTCATTAGGTTTTTCAAGGGCCATCTGAATTTCAGCTTCACGTTTTTCTTTGGTAACAAATCAAAAATAGTTGGTTTATGTCTCTTTCTTCTCTTGTCACTTGTCAGCGTGATGCCATCGGAATTTTATTTCAACTGATGGCTCTGTCATTGGTCTATGCTGATGGCTTCATCTGATGCAATCAGAAAAAATGTCAGATTTATGATATATGTCAGCTGTTAACCAACTGTTGGCATCGCAAATCCACCGATGGAAAAATATAGATGGAAAAAAAACTTCCTCATACAGTGACCACAGGTTATTCAGGCCAGATATTTTAACAAAAAACAGGCTATTCTTGTATGAGCGGGATTTTATGTACATGTAACGAAAATAATCACTTCACTTAAACAAACAAATATTTTAAATAAAAAAATGCTTTTGTATGCAACAAAGTGTACTTTTACCGTTCTTGTTTAAATTTCTCGGTTTAGACGCACTTGTTATAAAAAACTTTTAATTTAATTTTAAAATTGTACGTAAAACCGTTTAAAACTACAAAGAGGTTATTTAGTTCATTTAAATTTTTGCCGTAATCTCATATTGCAAATATAATCTAACTAAATAACTAAAATTTAAATACATTTGCTATTTTTGATGTCCAGCGGTGTGTGAAACCTTGTAGTTTTTAAAATTAAACCTGCATCGCAAAGTTTAGTATGTATAGACCAGTAAAAATACATTTTGAAATGAAAATAAATTGATCCGTGATAGATCTGATACCTTCCTAGCCCATTAGCACACTCTAAGTGACCTCTAAGTTATATTAGACTTGAAAACCGATTTTGTAAATATCTCAAAAACGGAAGCCCCTACGAAGTTTTTAGTAATAACGTAAATTTTTGAGAAAAACGTGTTCTACTATATTTCGAAAACCGCATATTGTGTGTTGCCTTGTAAACAAGTCATTAGCATTAAGCGATGTTGACCAAAATCTAATCAGCTCTTTACATTATTATTGTACACTATTTTACCTGAAAATTTCATGTAAAACGGTTCAGCGGTTTAGGAGCTATCGTGTTACGGATAGCCGACAAACACACACACGGACAGACGTCACGACGATACTGCTAAGATAGGTCAACATACACCCATAACACTTTTTCGGCGTCATCTCAAAAAAAATGTTTTGTCAAAAACAATACTTTCTGTAGCCATTGCTGCGCGGGCTAGAAAGGTAAAAATATATTAATGAAACACGTCTCAAAGTTAAAACAAACGGCGTTTATTTAGGTCCGCTACACCATTTCCAGACTATGCGTTCCATATTTTTTGAAATGCACGTGGTAAAAACGTGGGAATGGGTCCAGAAAATATAAATTATGGTGAAGATGGGATTTGAATTTGTTGTGTCGCGATGTCACAAATATCTTGATGTTTATTAGTTTAACAAAATTATATATTTATGAGCTAAACATGTTGCTTTAAAGTTAAATTCGTTATTTTGTTACTTATAACTTTTTTTAATAAACAGAGCATCTATTAATATCTACATAGATCAGTGTTTGGCGCACGAGAAAAGAAACGGTGACCAATGAAAAAGAAAAGGTTAAAAATTAAGACGAAAAAACAAAGACAAAGGACTATGAATATAGCTACATGGAACGTACAGGGAGTGAATCAAAAGTTGGACCTTATTGCAACCGAAGTACAGAATTGTAAGTTCGATATTATTGCACTTACAGAGACAAAAAAGAAAGGAACAGGTACGAATAGTGTCGGAAATTTCGTCCATATATTCACTGGAGTCCCAAAAGAAAGAAAAGCAACCAGAGGGGTATCCTTATTAATAAAGAAAAACCTAAAAAATAAGATTACCGACTACGATTGCATTAGTGAAAACATACTTCGAATGAACATGAAGATGCTTGGTCATAATATAAGCGTCATAGGAGTCTACGCACCATCAGATGACCAAAAAGTAGCTACAAAACAACTGTTCTTTGACCAACTTGATGAGACTATCACCAAAATCGGTAATACCAGAGAAATAATTATGCTTGGAGATTTTAATAGCCGAACTGGTAGACAAACCCAGAGCAAAGTAATAGAAGTAACAAATGATAATGGCTTGAGACTGATGCAATTGTGTGAAACCCACAACCTAAAAAAAATAATGGTTTTTTTAGGCATAAGGATATTCATCGATATACCTGGATTCAGCCAACAAGAAATCTTAAATCAATCATTGATTGTGCTATAGGTGGACAACACTCGCAATTAAAGTGGTTTGATGTGCAAGCACTTCGTGATGTTACCTGTGGATGTGACCACCATCTGGAAAAGCAAAAATATTATTCCCTTTAAGAAAAACACATAAGGACGAAAGTATTGGAGAAAATGAAAATCTAGAATGCCTCGAAGACAATCAAAAATACAACTTTAGAAGTCTAGAAATCGAAAGTACTCAAAGATTGTATCAGAACCGATTAGATATATATACAAACATAATAAAAAGCTTGAAGGAAGCAAGCATCGAAGCTGTTGGATACCAAGATAATAGAAATAGCAGGAAGATGTGATGGACGG
Source organism: Aspidapion aeneum (assembly GCA_963576565.1). NCBI lineage: Eukaryota > Metazoa > Arthropoda > Insecta > Coleoptera > Brentidae > Aspidapion > Aspidapion aeneum. Next base: position 34,457,891 of record OY755045.1, read on the forward strand.
AAAAAATACAGGAGATGGTCAAAGAGAAAAAACGCACATACTTGAAATGGCTCAGTACTAAAGAACAAAGAGACCTAGAAATCTACAGGGAAACCAGAAGACAGCTAAGAAATTTGATACGCACAGAAAAAAATGAAATGTTTGAGCCCAAATGCCACGATATAAATACACACGTAGGAGGTAGGCAGAGTTCTGAAGTAAGGAAATTCATTTCTACAGTAAAAAAACCAACAAAAGAAAAAGTAAACATCCAGATCATCATCATCCATCAGACTGCTGCAGGAAACGAGACCCGAATATCTGGCAGCCTCTCCGAGGAAAGACATAGAAGTATACGGAGAGGAAGTAATCATCGAAAAATAAATGATAAAAAATAGTATTAAAAAGCTTAAATCCGGAAAAGCTAGCAGACCTGGAGGAATATATGCTGAAATGCTCAAATATGGATCAGAGAAACTAATCGAAAATCTCACATATATTATTAATCAATGCATAAACGGACATCCAGTGCCTGATGATTGGAAAATTGCATTCATATCCTCAATACATAAAAAAGGAAACAAGCTGGATTGCAACAACTACAGAGGAATTTTAGTAACCAGTACTCTAAGTAGATTGTACGGTAGGATTCTTAGAGATCTAATAGAGAATGATTTTCATGAACAAGAAGAAGAAGAATAAGAGCAAAGTGGGTTTCGTGCAGGCAGAACTTGTAGTGATAATGTTTTTTGTCTTAAACAAGTAATAGAGAAGAAGCGCCAGAAATATAGAGACTCTTGCTACCTTTGTGGACCTACAAAAAGCATATGATACCGTTCCAGTTGAAAAACTATGGACAGTGTTAGAGCAGACTAATATCAATCATACATAAATAAAAGCGACAAAAGAACTATACAAAGGGTCAAAATCTAAAATTAAAATTGGAAATCGACTTTCAAAAGAATTCCTGGTAACAAAAGGCTTAAGACAGGGATGTTGTATCTCTCCAACTCTTTTTAAAATATATATCGCAGTAGCTCTAAAAAACTGGAAACGGAAAGTGCACGGCATGGGAATACAACTTAACGACCGATTTACCATATACACACTACAGTTTGCTGACGACCAAGTAATTGTAGCTAATGATAATGAAGACATGGAGTATATGATGAGAAAGTTAATGGAAGAATACCAAAAGTGGGGATTAACAGTGAACGTGGACAAGACACAGTACTTATGTATTGGAAACGAATTCAGTGAGTTAGAACTAGACAATGGACAAGTAATATCTCCATGCAATGAGTATGTATACTTGGGTGTCACATTTGATAAGACAGGAACAGACTGTAAAGAACTGGAAAAAAGAATAGTAAAAGCAAAAAAGGTTATTGGATGTCCTAACAGTATTTTATGGAGCAGAGAGATAAAAAATAATGTAAAATTTAACATATATGAAACAATGGTGAAAAGCACGCTGTTGTATGGAATAGAGACTTGTCGCGTAACAGAAAAATACAAAACAAAAATGGAAAGTGTCGAAATGGATGCAATAAGAAGATCAATGAGAATATCTAGAACAGATCACATAAGAAATGAGATCATAAAAGAGAGAATGGGAATCGAAGGAAGCATAACGGATGACATCACTAAAAGACAACTGATATGGTACGGCCATGTACAACGGATGAACGACGAAAGATTACCAAAGCAGGTCCTAGAATGGCAACCAATAGGGCGCAGAAAAAGAGAGCGTCCTAAACTAGAATGGCAACAGTCAATCCAAAGATCAATGAGTCAAAAAAATCTGACAGAAGATGATTGTCAGGATCGAAGGAGGTGGAGAATAGGCGTCGGACAACGTAGAAAAACCTTCTAAACCGACTAAATAAATAAAAATAAAAATTAATAAATAAGTTTGATTATGTTGGCAGACACCTAGAGCTCAAGGACTCGTTTCTGTCGTCGTTTCTACCTTATTGAGCTTCAATCGGTACGAGCATAGTTAAAATGGGAGGTCAAATCAAGATGTGTCAGTACTGTTGTATTTATTTTTGGAGAGGCACCAACTGAGACAGAACACTAATTGGGTCAATGTGACACCCTTGCTAAATCGGTTTTGTCTCTCACCTTACGTTTCTAGTGAGAAAACAAAATCATGTTCTCTGCAAGATGCGCCATCTGACGAAAGTCGAGCGAAACTGCAAGCTTGCGAAGTAACCGAAATCCTGTCTACCCGAAAAAGGAACATTAAGAATTGAATGGGGGTCCTGGCTTCAAGCATCGCGTGTGAGAATGCATTAGTATGCCCCATGTTTATGCTCTAACAATTTTTTTGTGCGTGATGGTATTTGTGGACTAATAAAGTATAGCACAATTCTTACTAAAGTCTGCTGACGATGCAAATGCGCAAGCGTAGATGTCAATATACCTACTACTACCATTATTACTAGGAGACCTTATTGCGCTTATAACAAGTTTCTAATATTAAAAATATGTTTGCGTCACTGGCTTTTTCTAACTTAAAAAAGACCTCTTTATTACATCGCATACCATGGCCGCTGTAATAATGAATATAAAAAGTTATTACCCGCGTGGAATTGTCAGAGAAAATGGACATCAAAAAAGTTTTAAATTACCCTCTGCCTCGTTTCATTGTTCAAAAATGAGTTAAGTTTTTAAATTTATGAATATATTATGTTGACTTTCTGAGCTATAAAAAATTTGAAGGACCCAGCACACTTAATGAAAGGTTCAAGGCCAACAAAAAAATACAGGCCACGACCCTGAAAAAATCAGCTGTTCTCGGGGGACTGACTTTTATATTGGGTCTTATGGGAGGTCAGACGTTTTTTATGATGTTTTCAAAATGGCCCTACAGATTTCCGCGAAATTTCAGTGAAGTATTGTAAAACAACATTCCGATATTCCACCAAACTTTTATAAGGATGCAAGATGATTTAAAGGTTCAAATCTTCAAGATTTAGCATCCCTTATTTTTAATTCAAATTACCCGCCATGTACCGCATGCTAACTGTTATATTTGACATGTATTTGACTTTGTCATCTGTTTTTGTCATGGCATTTGTTTATTTGTTTGTATTGTAAAACTGTTTCGATTTTTTAAAGATTTTTTACAATAAAGTTCATTTAGAATCCAAAAATACCAGCCCTAATCTTTTTAAAAGAAAATTACACTACAAAAAAATAATTTTTTGATGTTGTCATTTTTGTAAACACATGTAAATGACTAAATTTAGTTTTAAAAGTTTGCCGAGTACCGAATATAAACAAATACATGTAGGAAATCTGATTACTTTCCACGAAGAAATGAATACATTCGCTTCTGCTTTAAATTTAATTTTTGTGTGGATTAAGGATTACTACTATACTACCACTCTAGTAAAAACAATCTCAAAACCGGCTTTATTTAAAGAAAAATTAAATATTCATAAACCGTCATTCCAACTTCAATATTTTAAAGACAATATGCTGTGTCGTGAAGGGACCCAAGGCCAACAAAAAAATAGAGGCCACGACCCTGAAAAAATCAGCTGTTCTCGGGGGGCTGACTTTTACATTGGGTCTTATGGGAGGTCAGACGTTTCTCTATTATATTTTCAAAATGGCACTACAGATGAAATATTCTCAGACACTCTCATTCATAGCCCTGGATGGATATCATTTTAGTGGCAATTCAAAAATGACCGACGTCCTGTTCTTATTTGAGTTTGACATTTCCTTCTTTATGATTTAGAAAGATTAAGTTAACCGCTATTTTTGTTTTTGAGGGACATTTTGGCAGCCAGTCTTACCACATCAAGTCTGCGCATTAGCAGCTTCTCGCCTCCTCCTTTCCCCGGAAATCACTGCCTTGTGTTTGCCACCATATTGGTGTTTGTTTCGATTGGAAACACTGACCTTTTACGTTTCAATGACTTGATGTGGTAAGACTGGCTGCCAAAACTGTCTTAATGATGCTGGGCACAGCTTGACAGTTGACCATTGACATATGAAATCAATGCAGTTTACACGAGTCCGCTTTGCAAGCAAAAATAAAAAATGCTAATGTGCTACTCATTAAATTTTGTGATTTTTTAAATTTGCTATACGTGGCCCCCAGGAGATGAATTATCCCTAATATCACGGATCACCTAACAAAAGGTGATCCGTGCTAATATCTTCTAAACAAACATGTCAGGGTTTGATTACGGCATTTTGACTTTTTTTGCTAATCGAAATTGTGATTTTTTATCTTTTACGCATAGCTTGTAGGTACTCCAATTTCTGCGTTACATTGGCAAACATCAAAACTCATTAAAATGTTTGTTTAATGTTTTCCCGTATATAAAATATTCATTTTAAATACATATACATACATAATAATCGCAAAATCTACTAACATTCACATAAGTACAAGCTATGATAACAACCTTTTCTGTATATTAACAAAACAAACTAACAAAGAAATAGTATAAATCTACAGGCTGTTCTACCAAAAATGTCATTCCTTTTATAACAAAAGGTAGATTAGAAATTGTTTTAGGTATAAATTCACTTATGTCAAAGTTTCCATATGTACCGGCGGTTTTGCAACAGAAATCTAAGGAGGGTTAGAGGTTTGAAAAATTGAATTTTTTATAAAAAAATAAATTTATTATTAAGTAGATTAAAAAAAACCCTCTAGGAATTAGTTTCAAACTAATATCGCAATCGGATCCCGAGTGGCAATAAGTCGTTAATTAAACGTCGTGAATCGCGTGCCAACTTTGCGTCTAAACGTTGACCTTGACTCAAGCTCGACCCTGTTTTGAACCAATTTGGTGGATGTTTTTTTGGTCGGGTAAACTTCTTGAGTTTTTGTAAGTTTTTGTATGTAATACTTTTAAGAAATAATTCAAAACTCTTTTTTACCAAAACATTTTTATGACCGCACAGCAGCTTACTGTTAAATCTTACCTATTTTGGCCATCCAAAATCCGGTTGCCTCCATTCTGACGTATTTTTACTAAAATATATTTTATAATTACTACTAAATTCCCGCTAAATGACTTAAACCATTTTCTATTTTACATATTATTATGTAAAGTTCGATTTTCATGAGCCTGATTTGCCTAGGAAAATAAGGAAATTAGCCTTTTTATATTTGTTTACATAGTGGCTGCACCATTTCGACGTTACGCAGATCGATAATTGTTCGAACCAACATGGTAAACGCTTAGTCAACCCCACGACTGCGGCACAACGTCCAGAAAACGTTGTTGTATCTTTATCACAACAAAGTATATACCTCAAATATTTGGTTTAAATGAAAAGGTCGCAAATAGTTGCGTAAATTACCTTTATTAGGATAAATGTTGAGAATCACACAATCAATCAAAACCATTCACACAACGTTTAAGTTCAGTGCAACTTTCGTTTTCACAACGTCCACGACCAATAAATGCTACTTAGGATTCCTCACATCCAAAAAACATCTTTATCTGTTTTAAAATTATTGTAATTTTTCGACAATTATGTTTTACTTTCAACACTGTATTTTACACCACATTTATTGAACAAATCTGTTTTGACCTCTTAATAGTACTGTTGCACTATGGACGGGAGACACCCTGTATATTTGATAGTTCCAGACTTTTGGGTATTTGTATTTTTTTGGAAATGTTTGTTCCACATCTCATACTTAATTCTCTCATAAATATAGACTGAAAAATGTAGAAAAATAATGAAAAAATGTGTTTTTCTTTGCCGCAAAAACCATTTAAATTTGTTTATGTTTAATTTTAATTTTGATACTCATGGTAAATACATAAACCTATACAATTGTTTAAATTTTGAAACAAATTGTATTATTTTGCAAAAGTTTTAATATATCTATAATTTACCAGTTCTATTTTCGACCAATCATAGAACACCATGAGAGCTACAGTTATAAATATTGAAGATTAGATGAGTAGAGGCGGCTAATTCCGTCTGCTATGATTCAAGAGGTTTTGAGGTTAAGTAAGGTTGTTTTTATATTAGCTCCCTGGCCTATCTTTAGATAAGGTCACTGTATAACGAAGTTGCTTCTGTAAGGTCACTATATAACGAATTTCCTTCTAGAAGGAACTTCGTTATATAGTGACCTTACCTTTAGAAGGTCCAAATCGAAAACCTTACCATGAACAAATTCACCGCAAACGTATTAGTTCAGGCAAGAATCGGGAAAATCGACTTTCTAGAAGCATTTTATATAACTTTTTGGCAAATTGCCAACTCGAAATATTGACAGGGGCTGAGATATTCAAGATGGCGGCCAAAATGGCAGCGGAATTTTAAATTGCCGCTGGAAAGCCCAAATTGTCACAGGTGGACATTCAAAATATACATTTGTAAAATTAAAAAATAACATATTATTTTTTTTTTTAATGGCTGCAAAAACCTTCAAAAACCCCCCAGACCCCCCAAAATCTGAAAGTTTGAGGTTTTTTCAAATTTTCTTAAAAACTAAGCTTCTAAGAGAAAAATGTATAATTTACTTTATTGTAGACAATAAAATTCCCTTTTCAACACGGTATAACTTAATAAAGTTAGACTAATAACAAGCTCTCCAGCGGCGTCCGTTAATTGAAGTAATTAAAAAAAGTTGAAAAAATACCTGTGTTTTTTCCAAGATTTATTTAATTTTTTTAAAAACTAATATCTACAGAAAACTATGTATTACATTTTAGTATACTCAATAAAATTTCCTTTAAAATGACGTATGATATGATTTAATCGGTTTTATAAATAAAACTTCAAGGGCATCCGTAAATTAAATTAATTTTGAAAAAACAGAAAATAAACCATTTTTGTTACACGTTTTATCTAATTTTCTCAAAAACTACGCTTAACATGAAAAAATTTGTTCTACACTTTTTTGTAGACAGGGAAATTCCCTTTTTAAAAATGTGAAACTCGGTGGGGTTTGACTTATAGCAAACTCTCCAGCGACGTCCGTCAATGGGGCTGATTTCAACAAATTAAAAAAAACATGTTTTTCATACGTTTTATTAAGTTTTCTTAAAAACCAAGCTCTTTATCAAAAAATGTGTTCTACACTTCCACATAGCCAATAAAATTTTCTTTCAAACGATGTATAACAAAGTGGAAGGTATTTTATATTTACCGCTCCAGTGGTGTTCTTAATTTATAGAAATTATTCAAGATCAATCCAAACTAATCAATTTTGTGTCTTATTAGCTTTTTGGTGGATAATAAAGAGCGGTGGATAAAGGTCGAAAGAACAAAAGGTCGAAAATACAAAAGGTCGAAAAAATAAGGTCGAAAGTACAAAAGGTCGAAAATACAAAAGGTCGAAAGTACAAAATATCAAAAAACAAAAGGTCGAAAGTTCAAAAGGTCGAAAGTACAAAAGGTCGAAAGTACAAAAGATCGAAAGTACAAAAGATCGAAAGTACGGCCGCGGGCCCACATCGAGTGGACAGGTCAATTCGACTTGATACGGTAAATTTGTATTTTTAATATTTTGTTTTGTCGATTTTTTTTCGACCTTTTGTACTTTCGACCTTTTATGGCTTCAGCGGCGGGCCCGATAATAAAATATCCTTTTAAAAAGTGTGTCACAAAATGTGACCCATAGTATAGAAAACTCTCCAGGGGCGTCCGTAAATTGCATAATTATGAGGCAAAAAAATATCAAACTCTTCCTAACAGGTTGACAGGTTGGTTGTTGATCCCAATGAGTACCTAATTATGATTATGCCCCCCCCCCCAACCCGTTGCATAAGATTCACCACTTTATTTTTAGTTCCATGTGCTTAAAAAAATAACCAAAAACACCTGTGTCAAAGTTACTACTGTTACTTTCTGCACAAAAATATTGCTTAGGGGGGGGGCACGGCCCCTATGCCCCCTCCCCTTATAACCACCGGTATTTTTTTGCTTTAAAAAACTTATTTAAATAAATCAAAATATCTAATCTAATCAAAAAACAGTTTATTTGAATTTGGAAACATTTTATTTTAGTAGGTATAAATTACGAACCTTTTTGAAGTATTTATCATAACATTAACCTCACTTTGTAATATATCATTTAAAAAGAAATTGTCTAATCCTCAATAAAGAATAAAGGCACATTTTTTGCTGAAAATCTTAGTTAGAAAAGATATTTAAATATGCAAGAGAAACTGATTATTTCAGTTATTTTTGAAAATAAGTTTATATTAGTACGCCCCTGAAGCCTTAAATATGGCAACAACCCGACATTTTAATAAAGTTTTTAAAAGAAAATGTTATGTTCTACAATAAAGTATACTACATATTTTTTCCTAAAAAGTGTAGTTTTTGAGAAAATTTTGAAAAACCTATAATAAACATGTTTTTTCTAAATAATCCCAATTTACGTACGCCACTGAAGAGCTACTTGCTTTTCCTAACCTTATTGACCAATACATCGTTGGAAAGGGAATTTTATTCTCCACAAAAAACTGTTCTTTGCAATTTTTGACAAAAAAGTTAGTTTTCGAGAAAAATGCATAAAACTGAAAAAAAACAGGTTTTTGGGGGTTTGGGGGGATTTTCTCCGTCCCTGTCGATTTTTCGAGTTGGCAACAGAGATATTCGGATTCAGCGGGGTCAAATTAGGGGGAAATGGTCTGTTGCCAAAAAGTAATATGATTTGCTTCTAGACCGAAAACGGAAAGCCTTTTAAAATAATATGCTCTGACTATATCAAGGTACCAGGGAGCTAATTTAAAACCAACCTCACCTGACTTTAAAGTATGTGTACCAATAGGAAACGGTCAAAATATTTTGGCAAATAGGAAACGGTAAGCATAGTGAGAGAGAATTAACTGCTCCCAGATGCATCCAAACATGCATATATCAAAATAAATGTCAACCGTATTTTATAATGGTATTCTGAATACAAACCGCCATAAACCTTGCAAAACCATTTTAATAAAAACATAAACGCGGATGTTCAGTCAAAGAAGGTTTTTGCTTTAAACGAATAAATACACGCGTAATAAGTCCGTAATTCCCGGTAAACTTCATTGTAAATGTTCATAATTCAATCACAAAACTTCAAAGCATTATTAACATGTTTCAAAAAAAATATCGTTTTTTAAAAAGTCCTATATTACTGCGGAAAATTTAAATTTGTCCTGCTAAACATGCGGTCACAGTATAGTAACGATAAAAAAGAAACAGATTCTAACAGTGCGTGTTTACATGGAATTAATTGCAGCAAAGTATCTTCAAAGTTAAGACGTTTAAGGACATATTCATATACAGTGAAAGTGAAACCTCCTATAAGCGGACCCTCACGGTTTTGTCGATTTCGTCCGCTTATTGGAGATGTCCACTTATGAGAGCGAACTGCAAAATTTTAATATATATTTATTAACAATTTCCGCTGCTTCAGTTTTTCCGATATAAAATTTTTCAGCGATCTTTCGCGTGCTGATAGATGTTCCTTCTCCGAAACGTTAACAACTTCCATTTTTTCACGTAAAGATTTTTACTAGGCGCCATTTTAAAGACATCTATTCCTACCCAACTAAACAATAAAAATCAAACACAACAGTCTCCCCAAATAAAACCTGATGTAAATACAACAGAAGTATTTAGTCTCCGCATTAAAACGGAAAGAAGTAATTCCGTGGCTGCAGAATGCGTTGTTGCCAACATACTACATAATATTTCTGCCCATGTCGTGCAGCGCTCCCGTTGTCAGAGCTTGGCGTCCGGTTAAGGGAAGTTTCAGACTTTTTTATCCGGTCCGGTTATTAGAGTGTCGTGTCCGGTTATAGGAGTGAATTTTACATGTAACGAAATATGGAAAAGCTTGGTTCGAACAAATTTGTCCGCGTAAAGGGAGTGTCCGCTGAATAGAGGTGTCCGCAAGAAGAGGTTTTACTGTAATAGGCCAGTCATTAAAGCGAAAAAAAGACCCCCAGCTTGCAAAAGGTTTTTAACAAATGTTGTTCACATTGGAGCCTTAAATTTTTCTTTAGTTCCCCCCCCCCCCCCGCCATCTTGAATTAAGAGTGCATGAAAAGTTTTTTTTTAATTACTTGGTCCCTGTACATTTTAGAAAAAAAAATTCACAAAAGAAAATAAAATTTCCTACAAAAACGCTATTGTACGTTTTTTTGTGAGACGAATGGTTTTTGACTTATGCTAAACATGTCGCCGCCATTTTGGATTTTGAGAAATCGAAAATTTAGTGGGATTTAACTTCAAAACTACTTACTTTTTAAAAAATCTGTAATAACATAAAATAAAGACCAACTAATAGCCTATAAAATGAGATATCACTGAGTTCTCTGGTTAGTACCCTCGCTGAGATACGAACCTTGAAGTGTTAGCAGTACACCCGCTTCCTATGTATTTCCATAGTATATGCAAAAGAAACCAAAATTATTCAGTTTTATGTCATTTTCTCATAAAGTAAGCATTTTACAGATTAACTTTATTACAGAAAATTAAATTATCTTTAATCTAATCTTTTAATTGGCATCCATAAATTGGGGTTATTTTTTAAGATCACGAAAAAAAAATGTTTTTTTAGATTTTATTCAGTTTTCAAAAAACTCAGTTTTTAGAAAAAAATATTGACACACCTTTTTAAAACAAAAAAAAAATGTTATTTCAAACGGCGTATCACAAAGTTGTATTAAAGCTATTATTGCCACTCCAGGGGCGTCCGCATATGGAGGTTATTTTTTTTAATTATTTTTTTAATTATTTTTATTTGTTTTATCCAATTTTCCTAAAAACTAGGCTTTCTAAAAATTCTTGTATTACTCTATATTGTTTAAAATAAAATTGTCTTTAAAATTATATGTATCTAGAGGGTTTTTGTTAACGGGGAACACTGAAAGAATATACGCATATTTAGTGATTTTTTTTATAAAAAAAAAACGTATTTTTATCATGTATTTTAACAATTTTTTAAAAAACCAAGCACTACCGGGAAAAACATGTCATAGACAATTAAATTTTCTTTCGAACGATGTACATAGTTATAATATTTAGGGAACCGTTAATACAACAGAGGCGTCCAAAAACTGAATTGAAAAAAAAAACACTAAACATGCGTATATTCTTTGCGTGTTCCCCGGTAACAAAAACCCACTAGATACATATCGTTTTAAAGATATTTTAATTTTTAACAAATTAGAGTAAAACAAGATTTTTTAGATAGCTTAGTTTTTAAGAAAATTAAATAAAACAAATAATGTTTTTTTTTTAAATTAATGAGAAAAAAATAACTTTAATATGCAGACGCCCCTGGAGTGTCAATAATAGCTTTAACACAACTTTGTGATACGCCGTTTAAAAGAACATTTTATTTTTTCTAAAAAAGGTATGTCAACATTTTTCCCTAAAATGCTTAGATTTTTTGAGACTGTATAAAACTTAAAAAACATAAACATATAAAACATTAGCCCAAATTATGGATGTCAATTAAGTGCTAACCATGGTTCACTTAAGTGATACATCGTTTAAAAGATAATTTATTTTTCTACAATAAAGTTGATTACAAACTTTCTGTAAAATGCTTACCTTTTGAGAAAATGACATAAAACTGAATAATTTCGGTTTATTTTGCATATACTATGGAAATACATCCGTAGGAAACGGGTGTACTTCTAACATTCTATAATTCTGTCTCCCTAAAAAAACCAAAGAATCGAGTTGTTGTATAAACTTAGGTAAAACCTGGGTAATAGAAATAGGCCAATTTTATTTTCCTTAAGTGACCATTCACCATTTTTTAAAGCCAGGAGCTGCCACTGTAAAAAATTGTACGCAAAATGCTTGTTTTTTGGCCGGTTCAGAAAAAATAAGTTGCATAATTTTACAATTGAGTGAGTTTATTTGTTGTGCATGTTAATTTACAATCCGTGCATCGGCAAAATGACGTAGCGCACGCAACTTTACGATTACGTTTATGGGGTTGGAAAAATTTAACGCTGTTTAGCTTTCGGCACGGATATTACGGATAAAAACGCAGGAAAAGAAAACAGAAATTCAATAATGTTATAAAAGAATGTATTTTTTTTTAAATTTATACAACTACTATGTCGGTTGAGAAGGCTTTTCTACGTTGTACGACGCCTATTCTCCACCTTCTTCAATCCTGACAAACATCTTTTCTAGGGTTTTTTTGACTCATTGATCTTTGGATTGACTGTTGCCATTCTAGTTTAGGACGCCCTCCTTTTCTGCGCCCTATTGGTTACCATTCTAGGTTGGTAATCTTTTTTGGTTCATCCGTTGTACATGGCCTAACCATATTAGTTGTCGTTTAGTGATGTCATCCAGTATGCTTCCCTCGATTCGCATCCTTTCTTTGATGATCTCATTTCTTATGTGATCTGTTCTAGATCTGCTCATTGATCTTTTTATTGCATCCATTTCGACACTTTCCATTTTTGTTTTGTATTTTTTTGTTACGCGTCAAGTCTCTATTCCATACATTTCATTTCATTTCATTTATTTTCAAAATAACTTAAATTTACATAAATAAACTTACAGTTTAAGAAATTTATTCGAAATGGCATGTATCCCAAATAGTTTCCTAGGCTTAAGGCCAAAAGTCCTTGTCTGCCATATTCAGAAAAAGAACTTAAATAATTAAACTATCTACTAGAAACTAGGAATAAATTCTTGTTTAAAAAGTATGCCAAACTAATGATGTAATTAATTAATTAATTAATACCAATAATAATATTAATACCAATAACAATAAAATTATTCGAAAGAGATTTAAGAGAGTGAAAAATTTGTTTGTATAAAATATTTTGTTAAGTGTTTTTTAAATGCTTTAAAACCAATTTTGTTTTTAAGGGAAAGCGGTAATTTGTTATGAACTTGTTGTCCTATGTAAATAAAATTTTATTGTCCAATTGTTGAATTGAGTTTGCTTGTTGTGACATTATCATTAGCTTGAAATCTAGTGTAGTATTTTTGTGGCCTTTCTGATATAAACATCTTATTTTTAATACTTTGTAATATTGATGCTTTATAGAAAAGTTGTTTGATGGTAAGAACGTTGCTTAGTTCAAATAGTTCGACTGTAGAGAATCTTTGATCTAACCTAAAAATTGATTTTAAGATTCTCTTTTGGAGTGTTTCGACAGATTTGATGTTTTCTTGGCAGGTTCCCCCCCACGCTACTATTCCGTACTCTAGGAGAGACTGAACCAGCGAAAAATACATAATTTTTAGTGAGCTTAAGGACAAAATTTGTTTTGCCTTCTGAAATAGGTATGTGAGAGATCTTAGCTTTTTTGTAAGATTGTCAGTGTGGGATTTCCATTTTAAATAAGAGTCTACCGTTATTCCGAGATATTTTGCAGAGTCAGAGATTTTAATTGACCAATTCTTGTTTTTTCTAAAGGGTAAAAGATGTTAAGTTCAATCGTCGGTAACTTTTTGGCGGTTTTTGCAAAAGGTAGGTAAATTGTTTTTGATAGGTTAATAGTTAGTAGGTTTGAGTCAAGCCAACATATTATTTTTTGCAGATCTTCTTGAATTTGGTTTTGAACTTCATTCCAGGAGTCAGCTTCAACAAACAAACATGTATCGTCAGCGAATGATAGTAGAGTTCCGTGACAATTTAGGTTTAATAAGTCGTTTATATACAAAATGAATAGTACAGGACCTAAAACAGTGCCTTGAGGCACGCCAAAAGTAACTGTTTTTTGGTCGCTGTTCTTATTTTCGACTGTAACAAACTGTTCTCTGTCCGTTAGGTATGATTCAATCAATGAAAGAGCCACTCCTCTGATTCCCATGCTTTCAAGTTTTGTTAATAACTTTCGATGGTTAACAGAGTCAAAGGCCTTTGCCAAATCCAAGAATACTGCAGCACATTGTTTGTTCTTGTCAAGAGACTCATAGATTTTGCTTGTCAAGAATGAGATGGCATCCGAAGGAGACCTGTTTTCTCTAAAACCAAATTGCAGTTTGTGGAAAATACAGTGTTTTTCAAAAAAGTCAACAAGTCTACCTGTGAGTGCCCTCTCAAAAATCTTTGACAAGACACTGGTCAAGCTTATTGGTCTATAGTTTTCGACTAACTTTTTATCCCCGTTTTTGTATATAGGCTTGACCACTGCTACTTTAAATATTTTGGGACATATACCGGTATTAAAAATAACATTAATTAAGCGTTGCAGCGGTTTTGAGAGAATGTTTGCGAATTTTGTATATAAGGTAACGTTAATACTGTCATTTCCAGGGGCGGAGCTATTTTTAAGTCTCAGGATTATGTTTTGAATTTCTTTCTCTGTCACTGGTGTCAAAAATATTGATTGGGGTATTCTTTTTAAAGGGATATTAAAAAAAGGTGAGGCTCTATTATTTTGTATATTATCTGCCATTTTTTGTCCGATTGTTGTGTAGTGGTTATTAAATATTTGCGCTATTCCTTCTGGATCGGATTCTATTTCGTTATTTGGATTTATCACAGTTTTTATATGTGTTTCTTTATGAGTGGTCTTATTAGTGTACTCGTTGATAGTCTGCCATATAATTTTTGAGTTGTTTTTGTTGTTTATTATTTTCTCTTTGTAGAATTTGTTTTTTTGTTTCGCGATTAGGTGGTTTATTTTATTTCTGTAGAGTTTATACTTGTTATACATGTAATCAGTTTTTTCGATTTTGTATTTTTGATACAGCTGGTCTCTTATTTTAATTGATTGGGTAAGACCTATTGTTATCCATGGCTTTTTTTGGATATAGATCGTCTCAGAAGTTTTAGTGTTTTGGTTTAAATATGTTTTAAGTGTGTTAGAAATCTGTTCAGCTATATAGTTTGCATCATTACTCATATAAATATCGTTAAAATTGTGGGTGTTTAGTTGGTTTATTAATTTTTGGTAGCTAATAGAAGGATAATGATCCGTTATTTTAGACAACATAATGATAGGGACTAGTGAGTCTTCTTTTATGTGGTTGCTTTTGAACATTATGTGATCTAAACAACTTTTTGAATTCTTATCTACCCGTGTATACTTATTGATAGATGACTTAAAGCCAAAAGAGTACAACATGTAAGTAATCTTGTGAAATCTCAGTGTTTAATAATATATTAATATTTATATCCATATGCAGTCATCCCTATTTTTTTGTTGCCATCCTGCAGTACTACACTTATATAATTGTTTTGGGCAATTGTGACAATTTCGTGGCTGAAGTAAATGCTTTCTTTAATATACATAATGACACCATCATGCTGATTAAAATTACCTCTACTGTAAATACTCGTATAGTTCCGTATTTGGAAGAGATCTAGACTGTGTAATAAACATGTTTCTGTCAAAACAATTATGTCAAAATTTTGGTTGAGGCAGTGTAACAACACCTGCAATTTTGTAAAGTTTGAACTTAAACCTCTAATGTTAGTATGAAAAATGGAAAAGCTTTTTTCCAGTTCTTTACAGTCTGTTCCTGTCTTATCTAATGTGACACCCAAGTATACATACTCATTGCATGAAGATATTGTGTCCATTGTCTAGTTCTCCATAGATTCGTTTCCAATACATAAGTACTGTGTTTTGTCTACGTTCACTGTTAATCCCCATTTGTGGTATTCTTCCGTTAACTTTCTCATCATATCTTATGTCTTCTTTATCATTAGCTACAATTACTTGGTCGTCAGCAAACTGTAGTGTGTATATGGTAAATCGGTCGTTAAGTTGTATTCCTATGTCGTGCACTTTACGTTTCCAGTTTTTAAAGCTACTGCGATATATATTTTAAAAACAGTTGGAGAGATACAACATCCCTGTCTTAAGCCTTTGGTTACCAGGAACTCTTTTGAAAGTAGATTTCCAATTTTAATGTTAGATTTTGATCCTTTGTATAGTTCTTTTATCGCTTTTATGTATGTATGTATAATTGATATTAGTTTGTTCTAACACTGTCCATAATTCTTCTACTGGAACGGTATCATATGCTTTTTGTAGGTCCACAAAGGTAACATGAGTCTCTATATTTCTCAATTACTTTTTTTAAACAAAAAACATTATCACTACAAGATCTGCCTGCACGAAACCCACTTGGCTCTTCTTCTTGTTCATGATAATCATTCTCTATAAGATCTCTAATAATCCTACCGTACAATCTACTTAGAGTACTGGTTACTGAAACTCCTCTGTAATTGTTGCAATCCAGCTCGTTTCCTTTTTTATGTATTGAGGATATAAATGCAATTTTCCAATCATCAGGTACTGTAATTCCGTTTATGCATTGATTGATAATATATGTGAGATTTTCTAGTAGTTTCTCTGATCCATATTTGAGCATTTCAGCATATTCCCCCACCGCTAGCCTTTCCAAATTTAAGCTTTTTCATACTATTGTTTATTATTCCTTTTTCGATGATTACTTCCTCTCCATGTACTTAGAAATTATTATTTTTTTAAAAGTCCAGAAAATCTCTGTTGCCAGATCTAGATCTCAATTTTGCTTTTTGCTGATTTCTATATTTCGCATTATGATTCAGTAGCGTAGCTAACATTGGGCAACAGCAGCGTGTCCTGGATAAAAGGGCGGGGGAGGGCGAAGACCTTAAGAGGCGCAAATATAGGTTTGGCAGTCAAATAAATTACAAACCTTCTTTTAAAATAATAACACACCCATTTGTTTTTGCGTTAAATTTAGTTTTTCTATTTTTTTCTCAAACGACGCCAAGCGCAGAGTTGGGGGGGGGGGGTGTTCGCCCCCCTGGCCCCCTATACGACACGTCACTCTTGGGCCCTAGTAAAAACATCGTTTTTCAGCAAAATAAACTCGTAACTTAAATGTAACAAAAAACTTGTTAAACTAAACAAAAAATAAGTTCAGACTTATTAAAAACAACAAAAAATACTCTGCCAATATATGGGCCCCTAAGCTCACACTAGGTACTATAGTTATAGTGTACGTGTGAGCTAATATAACTAACAACTGAAATATATTTTATTCAACTCCACACTAAATTACCTTTTGTTTGATACCACACAAGCCATGTTTTGACTTAAACTCAAATTTTTGAAATCCATCTCCACCCTTAAAAAAACAAAAACTAAAATGTATTTTGTTAAACTCCGGACTCAATTACCTTTCGTTTGATATCACACACGCCATATTTTTACTTAAACACTAATTTTTAAAATATACCCCCACCCTTTTTTTTAAATAAATTAAAATGTATTTTGTTTAACTGCAGACTCAATTACCTTTCGTTTAATATCACACACGCCATATTTTCACATAAACTCTAATTTTTGAAATCTACCCCCACCCTTTTATTTGGTTTGTGTTCGGTGGATTTTGTTCATTTTAAAATGGGACCATCTCGACCCAAGACCCAGCCTAGGTACCAAATTTCATTAAAATCGGCCAAGCGGTTTTTGAGTTATGAGCGTTGGTCGTTACAGACAGACATACAGACACACAGACAGATAGACAGACATACAGACAGACAGACAGACAGACGGCGCAACAAAAAAGTTTCAAAATCATCTGAAACGCAAAGATATATAAAAAAATTTGAAATCGGAGCAACTTTTTTTTTCTCGAAAAAATTAGGATCACCATAGCTCACACTACTATAGTATAGTATATATTGCCTTCTTGGTTCCTACCCTCTGGACATGTATGTATATTAAATTACATAAGGTTTATAAAATAGCTTGCTTTAAAAAAAACTAGCTTTTAATAACGCAATAAAACGATGAAATGAATGATTTTGCAAATTGAAAAGCAAGAAAAAGAGATTTTATTTTGTTGTTATGGCAAAAGACAAATTTTTGTTTACAAGCAGGCCCCCAAAAAATTGTTTGCCCCGGGGCCCCATCACTTTTGGCTGCTGCTGTTATGATTGAGATTAATTGGTTACTTTTAACTCTTTGTCCATTTGAGAGGACCGCCTTTCTTAAGATGTTATGTATTATGAAAAATTAAAAATATCTAAATACCCAAGTTTTTTTTCTACACATATATAATTAAAACACTGTATATTCCTCGTTTTACTCCAATGGTGCGACATGATAGACATGTGGTTGGAGCAAAATGAGCAATGCTATTAGCTGTAGGGGAAAGGGGGGTCAAAATGGGATACGGAGGTAAAACGAGATACTGTAGTTTTAGCTAAACTGCGCAAAAATAAAACCTCTTAATATCACATATTTTTCCCCATGACTAGTTCAACTCTCTGCAATATGATTGGTGCCGATCGGCAGAGCTTACGTTGGTTTTTGCTCAATATGTGATGTGGTGCGCTGTTTATTGTTTGAATTAAACTGGTAGTTTGGGGCAAAACGGATTTCTTTCATGGGGGCAAAACGGGGTACCTTGTTATACCTAGTAACCTATACCCCATTTTGCCCCAAAAATTTTTTTTGCTACCAACAGTGAAGCTTGTATTTTATGTTGAGGACGGCTGAATGCCTGAAAAGGGAGAAAAACTAGAGATATCACAAAAAAATTACCCCAAAGTTAAATTCACCCCGTCTGGGAAAACAGACGTTTATTAAACTAAAAGAAAGGAAAAAAATCGGCAACACGCTAAAAGCTTACCTTCTTTCATTTAACAGCAGTTCCACAGTTTCACTCGCGGCGCCGCGTACTTTCTTGTGGATGGAATTTGGTCTTAATCTTAAAAGCACGTGTGACTTCTTTGGTGGTTTTTGCGGAAGTGGTTTTTCATTCCCATGCCAAATACAGGGGGGCGCTTCAAACTTCCAGTGTGTGCAAAGCGCGCATGATTATTGCCAAAATGATCAGGTGTTCAAAGAGAAAATAACTTTCAACAAAGAGAAAAATTATCACCTGATCGGAATTTTCCCAAACAAGGAGTTTCTTTTTTTAAAGGTTTGGCTAAAAAGCCCAAAAATATCAAAACAATATTTAAGGTTAGGTTTTCCCAAAAATTCAAATAAAAACAAAAACAAAACATAATTGGCAGCATTAAACAATGATGTTTTACAAAATTCGTGTAATACTGAATACTAAATTTAATTATTATAAATGTATTTGATATTACAACTTTTTATTTTTTAAATAAGTATTTTACTCTTCGTTACTGTTTTAATAAATAAAACTTGTCTTACAAAAATATTGATTCTAAATTACACAACCGCCCCGCTTGTTTTGCCACATATAGGTTACCCCATTTAACCCCGTATGCGGGGGCCGTCAACTTTTTACAAAAATTTTAAAAAGTATGATGGTGTTCGGAATCGCTTAAACTGAAAATCAAAACATAAAGATTACATATCTAGTCAACTTAAATCCAAATTACGAACGGAATGGTGATCACTTAATAGGAGAAATAAGCCTTTTAAATTAAGTATCCCATATTGCCCCCCTTTCCCCTATATCTTAAATAAAAAATAAAGTCGTAGTCATTGTGGTATACTGAGCATGTGCTCATTTTGCCCGGCCATTTTAAATCAGCAGTCAACTTTTAATTAATTAAAACAAACAACTTATCATAGGTACCTGACCGTTTATAAGACACAGAAATATATAAATAATATAAGGGTACTTACTAAGTTGCACAGTTAAAAATAATTTTCAATTACACCAAAACAGAAAAGAAATGCTGTTATTGCCCAAAAAAATAGATCATGTATTCTTTAATCCAATATTTGTTTGTTGGCTCGTGGTGCCCCGGTTTCCCCTACTATCATAAATTTGTGCTCTCCTAAAAGTTCCTAAGAGTAAAGTCATATGATAATAGCTCTTTTTCTACTCCATGACTTCTGCTAAAGCCCTGTCGCAATTCGAAAACGATCGGAAACCCGAGAGTTGCTTGCCAACATCAAATTCAACTTGTCCATTAGAGACTAGATCTCTACTCGAGCGATGCCGCGCCGTCTCAAAGTTGTCTGACAGTGGATCTCTGAGAAAAATACTTTTAAGCGCAGTTCCCTAGAGTATTTTTCTCAAATGACGACAGTGCCCGCCCCTGTTAACACATCCCTTAATTTATGGAATATGACGCAATTAATTAGCGTAATGGCTTATGCTTAGCTGAATAATGGGATAACATGTATCGATACCAATTTGATTCGTTTATGATCAAAATGCTTTTTAAACAATTTCCCAAAGGGGCTTAAAATTAATTAATCCCTCCAGTGCGGGCGTAAAAGTCTTCACTCATTGCCTTTTTTAATGACAGTTTAACAGGCTACGTTTTCGAAAATTTAGTTACGAATTCAAGCTAACTTTAACGTTGGCGTACGCAGAGCTCCCCACCCCCCACCCACAGAGCCACTGAATATTGAGCCCTAAAACCAAAATTCACTTCAGCATATCGATCCGCGCTCCATCTCCCCAGGATTCATTTCTATGCGTACGCTACTGAATTAATATAACTAAAAGTGGTATATTTTCGGTAATAATGAAGACTTTTATGAGGCGCAGACAAAAATTTTGAATTTCTTGTAGAAAAATCCTCACATGCTCTAATTTTGGGGTTGGGGGGTTATTACCTACTTGAACTTTGGAATTTCTTGAATCATCTTTTCACAATAGATAACATTGTAAGGGCATTAAATCTATTCTCAACCACTGTGGTAAAGAAGAAAATTTAGTTGTCTTTAAATATTGCACGGTAATGCTATCAGAATTAGAAATTTTCACCATTCTCATAACTACGAAATCGTCGAAATCAAAACCATATAGGTCTACCGATAACGCCAAGTTGTCTCACTACACATGAGTTGCTTTAACAGCCAACGCTAACCGAGGACGCCGGTGGAGGCGGTATCGATCCTCACAATTTCTGCACAAGAGCGCAGTCGAAGCATCGAAGCAAGGCCTAGAATTTATATACTGTAAAGTTCTATAGGGATATGTCGTCCTCTCTTTCTATATTTCGTAATAAGAATGCGACATAACATCTACGGTGCACAGAATTCGACTCCAGTAAAGCGTGGCGTGAGCCGGCCTTCGCATCCACCTTCCACCGCATCTTGGTTTGGACACGAGTACAAACAGAAACTTATCAGGTATTAATTTCTAGTTAGTATTTAAGTCTTTATTGATACTTTATAATGAAATTATTAATCAAAGAATTATAAAATTTTAATATTTTTTTAAGAAAACTTTGGTAATGCACGTGCACATGTGGAAAAAGAGATTTATCAGCAACACAAATAACATTTTAAAAAAAATGTATCCCCTCTTTTTTTGGGTACGACCCTGCCAGTAGCAGGGATCATAAAGCAATTTCCTAGGAAGCAACCCATTACTATGACTTATAGATACATGGTATAGTTATTATACCTAAACGGTTCTAAGAAAAACATACATAAAGGTAAAGACCTCCTTAAACTTATTGGATATTCGACTATATGCATTACTTGACGTAAATTTGTCGTGACACCCGTTTTTGTAGAAAGGGGTAATAATGCTAAGTTGAGTCTCAACTTAGCACTACACCCCGTTTCCAGGAGAATGGGAGGCACGACAATTTTTTTTCTTTCACGACAAATTTACGACAATTATTGCATAGATAAGTTCTTTTAAATTTCAGTTTTTTCTGTGGGGGTAGTTTTAAGAAAAAAATACATAAATATAAAGACCTCCTCAAACTTAGCATTACTACTTAAGAATATACATTACTTTTGTAAATTTGTAGTTAAATAAAAAAAAATTGTCGCGCCACCCGTTTTCGTAGAAAGGGGTGGAAAAGATAAGTCTAGTCTCAACTTAGCACTGGCCCCCGGGTGAACGGAGGACACGACAAACTGATTTACTTTCTGAAAAATTTACGACAATTACAACAAAATAAATAATTTGGCAAATCCCAATATTGTTTCAAAATGTTTCGGACGATTACGGGTAAAATATCATCGCCCACATCATTGACAATTGCCTTACTGGAACAGAGAGGCAAAGCTTCTGCTGCGGCACAAATCATAGTTTCGCGCCGTTCCCTTTCCTCTTTCATTTCAGGAACAGGAGGTGCCTCTCCACCACTGCATTTGTGGCAAAAATTAACACATGTTCGTTGAAAATCGGTCACTATTTTTTGGACCCTGCTACAGCTTGGAATATCCCTTCCCTCAAACGCGACAACAAATAAATGTGCCAAATCTAGACAGCTATTTCCCCCAAAATACCATTGAATCATCTGTATTTTTTCCTGAACGCTAAATGTAACACGCGGCATGGCTTGAGCTAGAATTAGCGTGAAAAACAAATACCCACTTCTCACTTGTTTCGCTGCACACGACAGGATGACGAAAAACCTCCTGAAGAAGAGAGGTCACGATTTGTTGCCATACTTTCCGACTACCAACGGAATACGGGTCTAAAACACCGAAAAATATTTCACGACAGCCACGCACAAAATATATCTTTTTCTCTTTTACTTCTCTCTTATACACATTACGCACAGGAAGTAGTCTATGATCCCTATAGCGTTTAATATATCTGTATATCTAATATCTATAGAAATACCAATAATGAAGTTATTGGAAATATTTAATAATTTACGACCCTATTAAATATAATTTTTATGACCGTGCTTAACATAACTTAGGCTTTTTATTGTTTTCTCCGACGGATTTTCTAATAAAACACTATATTAATGTTTTTTCCTCAGCTAATGAAAGTTTTTGTTTTTAATACTTTTTGGTAGGCACTTTTTATCCCGACGGCTCAATGCTCAATGTTTATTAAACTCAATTTCAAGGAGATCAAAGAGAGAAACAAAGTAAAGTATAAAAATGTAACAAAACACGTCTTAAAAATGATGAATGATTTTTTTACAATTTACAGTGAAACCTCCTATAAGCAGACACTCACGGTTTCGTCGATTTTGTCCGCTTATTGGAGGTGTCCGCTTATGAGAGAGAACTGCGAAATATTTAATATATTAACGATTTCCGCTGCTTGAGTTTCTCCGATATAAAATTTTTCTGCTGATAGATGTTCCTTCTCCGAAACGTTAACAACTTCCATTTTTTCACGTAACCTAGGAAATTTTTTACTAGGCGGTATTTTAAGAAGATCTATTACTACCCAACTGAACAACCAAAATAAAACACAGCAGTCCCGCCGCATAAAATATGTTGTAAATACGACAGAAGTATTTAGTCTCTGTATTAAAATGGAAAGAAGTAATTCCCCGGCTAGAGAGTGCGTTGCTGCCAACATACTACATAATATTATGCCCATGTCGTGCACGGTGGATAGAATAGAACGGTGTTTGGATCTTATATATATATATATATATATATATATATATATATATATATATATGTCGAATTTTGCACGTCACTGGTGGTCCAGCTGATTTTTGTAAACAAAAGTTATTACTACCCAACTGAACAACAAAAATAAAACACAGCAGTCCCGTAAATACGACAGAAGTATTTAGTCTCTGTATTAAAATGGAAAGAAGTAATTCCCCGGCTAGAGAGTGCGTTGTTGCCAACATACTACATAATATTATGCCCATGTCGTGCACGGTGGATAGAATAGACCGGTGTTCGGATCTTATATATATATATATATATATATATATATATATATATGTCGAATTTTGCACGTCACTGGTGGTCCAGCTGATTTTTGTAAACAAAAGTTAGATATGATATGAACAACGGAACAACTAATATTTTTTGAATTTTTTAAAAACTAAGGCAATTTTCTTACTGTTTTCTAGTACATTCTTATAAAATATAATTTTCTAGACGTATTGTCGTTATTTTTTTTTAGCTCGTTTTATTTTTTATTACACAACACCATCGAAGAAATGTATATGTTATTTATTCCATGACAACACTTAAAGTACAAGTCAAACTGAATGTGATCGTTTAGTATCAAAGGTGAACCAAGGACTTGAGAAGTAAACAAAGATGTAGATCAGCGGATTATTTTTAAAGCTGAAACGAACACATTATTTTCTTCGAATTTTAATTTTTGTGTAAAGAGAAATGAAGCGGGCTAAAAAAAATAATGACTGGTATGTCTAAAAAATATTATTTTATAAGAATATACTAAAAAATATTAGGAAAATTGCCTAAGTTTTCAAAAAATTCAAAAAATATTAGTTGTTTATATCATATCTAACTTTTGTTTACATAAATCAGCTGGACCAACAGTGACGTGAAAATTCGATATATATTTATAAGATCCAAACACCGGTTTATTCTATCCACCGTGCATGTCGTGCGCTCCGTCCCGTTGTGAAAGGTTCGCGTCCGGTTAAGGGAGGTTTCAGAATGTTTTAAGCAAAAAAAATTGTCGCCGTCCGGATATTATTATTATTATAGTGTCCGATTAAAGACGTGAATTTTACATGTAAAGAAATAGGGAAAAGCTTGGTTCTAACAAATTTGTCCGCCTACAGGAAGTGTCCGGTTAATACATGTGTCCGCAAGCAGAGGTTTTACTGTATATAAGTTTCTATCTATTTTTATTTTTACATACGAAGAAAATTTATGGCAACCAGCGACTTGTTTATTGAGAGACTTTCAGGATTCGTTGAATTTTTATTAAAGTTGTATTCTGCTAATCCAAAACTTACTTTGCTTTAGACGCGAGAACCATTCTGTGAATGCTAATTTTTTGATAGACCAATCACCCACTTGTTCATCTCTGGTAACGTTAATGTGCCCGCAAATTGCCGCAAATTTACTTATAGATACGAAGTGCGCTTACGTAGCTGTCAAATCTAGTGCCTACGTACAAATACGCAGCACAACTTTAATTCTCCCTATATCTGGATTGGTGACGTTCTGTTACGTCATTTTTCATTAACGTTAAAAAATAACGTTATTTAAATAACGTTTAATCCTTAATAGATGAGGGCGTATTGTGATCACTGTTCGTAAAAAAAAATATTTTGCTCTTTATAATTTTTTAAGAGCGCTTTTAAAAAATAATTACGATCTCTTTTCAAAATTTGTTCACACATCTAATTTCAAAGATTTTAAACAAATATTTATAGTATCCAGACATCAGTTTGTAAACTCTGAACCGGATAAGTTGATGTATAGTTGATTTAAACGTGTACGTAAATTTATATCTATAAATTAACAACCGAGAAGTTGGTCAACATTTAGTGTAGGGGAAGACGGGGGGATCCGCCACCTTAAGGAAACTACCAAAATTAGCTTATTAACATAACTACAACTTTCAATTAAAAAATGTATATTATTTTGCATAAATATAGAAGAAACATTTTTCTTTTTTAAAAACTGTAGTTGGCGGAATTTCACCATGGTACGTGGCACTACCGTCACATCCTTGCGGAAATACCTCCATATTAGTTTTTGTTCATACCTGATACACGGTAAACAATTTTGTCTACAATGAAAACACGTTATTTTCTTAAATAAATTGTTTTACCTTAAAACAATTTGTTTTGAATTAAAATATTTCTTTTTAGTTCAAAGCAGCGTTTAATCTTGAAATGAGACTTTCTTCTTTAATTGTTTTGTTTCAGTATATTCCATTTTGTAACAAAGCAAATTGTCTTTATATAAGTAATTTTTTGCTTCCAGAGAAAACGGTGCCACAGATTAATTCAGTTCCAATTTGTAATAAAACAATTTCTGTTTCACATTAAAATAAAGAAATAAATTTTTTTTTTGCTAAATGAAGAAAATATTCTCTTGGTGAATAGGAAAGCACAAATTATTTTACTTCAAAGCAATTTATTTTGATCTAAGACAATTGTTTTTACCGTGTACTTTCTACTGGTTTAGAAAAATTGCTAAATAAAAAACACATGAACAAAATGAACCTTCCTTAATCTAAAATTTAAAAAACGGTAATCTAACCACCAGTTGACGACAACGTAAAAATTAGAAGCAAACGAGCATATTCTACTTATACCGCAGCCGAAATCAAACTAAGGCGGCGACACGTTATAACTGGAATGCTTTAGCTTCTGGAACCACTGCTGCTCTGTTTGTCGTAACAGGCAGCTCTCTGGTATTTCTGGTTGCCTAGATACCTGGAGTGGCAGTATTACCCCGCATGGCGGAATTCCACAGTCTTCCTTTATGTATATATAGTGATGCTTATCCAATCAAAAAGATTGTTTTAAAGACAGAATATTTTTTTCATCCCAAGCCCGCAAAGCTATTATGCTATACATTTGCGGCAGACGCATGCGACTGACGCAGGTCCACGCTGCAATGAAAATTAACAGACGAGGCACCAAAGGAAACTCTTAGTTTTGTTTTGTCTTTCTATATCGATGGTTGAAAGGTAAAATATCATAAGCGACAATTTTCAAACTTTACAGCAGGGCCACTTAAAATATTTTTTGTCGCTTAATTATAAAAAAAATCAGGATCCATTCTTTTTTAATTTCACTTAAGCGACAAAAAATCATCGTAGGAGCCTAAATAATATAGCTCATTCGACGCAGAAACAAAATAATAAATGTAAAAAAATGTAAAAAAAAAATTATGTGTCGCTTATGCCCTTTTGCCTTTCAACCATCGATATACAGGGTGGGCCACTTAAAACTTACATAAGCTATACTTTTTAAACCAAAAGAGAAAGCTAAAAAATACCGTTTATATAAAATCAAGGGAGAATAATAATGACGTTTGACACCCCACACTTACTTCAAAATCTTAACTGGCAATACCCCACTTGTGGCACCTCTTTGGAAAGCTTATCAAAAATGCTAAACGATGATCATAAAAGTTTTATGGGAAAATTGAAAAACTGCATTTCAAATAAAAAAAAATAGCTAAAAATTAATTTTACAAAAAAAATTATTTGTTCAGCATAAATTACAAATAGTATTAAGGTATTTTTCAAACCACAGCGAGCTACCTATCAAGCATCACCCCCACCCACTGACTTGTAGATCTTGAATAGAATTACCTTACTTGTGGCACCTCTTTATAAAACTTATCAAAAATGCTAAACGATGGTCATAAAAATTTAATGGTAAAATTGAAAAATTACCTTTTGAATCAAAAAATCGCTGGAAATAAGCTCTTCAACGACCATAGGTAAGAATCAAGATTTACTCCTATAAGGGAGTGGTCGTGGTGCTTGAGGGGTAGGTCCGGTCGTTTGAAAAATAGGTATGGCATTCGAATTTTGCTGATGGGTCGCTTTAATCCCCTATTTGTGATTTATGTTAAGCAATTTATTTTTATTGATTTCCAGCGATTTTTTAATTTGAAACCATCCATTAGCATTTTTGATAAGACATGACACTTGCTGATTCATTTTTAGGAGTTAGAGACTCAAAAACTTTTTGGGAGAATATCAAAAAAATTAAAGGAATATCTGCAAATTACAATTTAAACAAGAGTACATGGGAAGATTTTTTTGCAACAATTTATAAACCAAATCTTGTCCTATTTTTTGGAACGTATGACCCCATATTGGACAGACCAGTGCAATTGGATGAATTACTAATCACACTTAAAAACTGTAAAAATAAAAAGGCTCCTGGGGTTGATCAGATTCCTTATGAATTTTTAAAAAATTTGCCACAAAACTGGTTACTGTCTAAAAGGTCTAATTAATGATCCTAATAACTATAGATCAATAGCTCTGGTCAGCTGCAAGTTTTTACGCAAATGTTATTAAACAGGCTATTGACTTGGTTAGATGTTCATAATGTCATTCCTGAGAGTCAGTCAGGCTTTCGCAAAAATAGAGGTTGCACTGATAATGTGTTCATCCTTCATACTGCGATTCAAAACCATTTAAGACTAAAAAAGCGTAAAGTGTTCGCAGCTTTTATTGATTTTCGTAGAGCTTTTGACTCCATATCACATAATCTAATGTGGCAAAAATTTTACCGCTTAGGCATAAGCTCTAGCTTTATCATGGTCATCAAGAGTCTTTATGATAATGCATCTGTTCAAATTAGATCTTCGGAGGGCTTGGCACGACCATTTCCGATTAGTGCTGATGTCCTTCAGGGTGAGTCCTTAAGTCCAACTTTATTTAACATTTTTTACATGACATTGATCAAACATTTTTGGACAGAGGGGCTCAAGGGTTGGACATTGGCTCTAGCACAGATCTGATTTTATTACTTTATTGCGATGATCTGGTCGTGGTAGGCGAATCTAAGGTAGATTTACATAGAAAACTTAATATTTTAAATCAATACGCTGTCGAAAATCAACTTACAGTAAACTCAGATAAATCTAAAATAATGTGTTTTAACCGAACTGGCCGGCCGTACGCTGGTGACTTTAAATTTACATTAAATGACAGCGAATTACAGGTGGTTGATGAATACATTTATTTGGGTGTAGTTTTTTCTTCCTCAAACACCTTTCGAAAAATGTGTGAGACCACAATTTTACGTGCATCCCAAGCATCCGGTGCTGTTCTTAGTATTACAAACAAAATAAAATATAACTCCTGTTCTGTAAACAAAAAGCTATTTTCGAGCTCAGTCCTTAACTCCTTTACTAACTGTTTGCCAGTTTGGGGTCTGCGTTATTATGAAAACTTGGAAAAAATACAATCCTCCTTTTATAAATCGCTTCTTAAGTTGCCTCGTAATACTGCACATGCAAGTCTAAGACGTGTAACTGGCTCTCTTCCGGTCGCGTATTTTGTATTTAAATTAACTTTAAACTACTTAATTAAAGTATTGTCTATGGAAGACCACAGACTGCCCAGAATATGCCTCGAACGACAGGTGAACTTACTAAACTATAATCCTGATGGCAAATTTAATTGGGTTTATCGCGTTCGCCAGTGGTTCCAGCAATCTGGGCTGGGTGATCTGTGGTCGTTAAACCCCTGCGTATTAAAAAGGAAAAGACCCGATTAGCCGTTTGCGTGACAAATATATTCAATCTGACACTTTTTTTGCTAATAACGCGAACTATACCTTATTTTATAGCTCCTTTGGACCGGGTAACTATCCTAAATATCTCTATAGCAGTTGTGCTTTTTATATGATAAGAGTAATTGCACAAATTCGCACTTCTTCAAATTACAATAGCAGAATTGTTTGGCAGGGTGCCTTATATAAATTTGATCAAAATTTAATCTGCTCCATATGTAACTTGCGCGAACCTGACAGTCTATTTCATTCACTATTCAGGTGTCCCTTGTTTCAGCATCTTAGGCCTGAAAGTTGGCGCAATCCTGATAATTTCGCTCTGCAGCTAAACAACCCAACTCCTGCCCAGGTCAAGGAAATTTTTAAAGTGGCGACGGGAATTTTAAGAGTTTAGTTTTTTTTTGTTAAACAAAAATCCTTTAGGTAATAGTTCTGTACTATATAATTTATGTACTTTAAATTGTTATAAGATGTAACATCTTTTTAAACAATAAAATAAATTGAATTGAATTGAAATTGATAAGACATGACCACAAGTACGGTAATTCAAGATCTACAAGTCAGTGGGGGTGGTGCTTGAAGGGTAGGTTGGGGAAGTTTTAAAAATACTTCATTTGAATTTCGCTGGGTAGCTTCAACCTCCTATTTGTAATATAATTCTGACACGTCGTAATCCACAAAAAAAAATTAAATTCATATTTTTGCGTGAAGGGTTAGTAATTATGCATAGCTATATGCTGCTAAATCCTCGCAACCAAAAAAAAAATATAAAACGGTAATTTCCGCGATTTCTAATAAGTCGCATAATACTTACACTATGTAATTTGCTTCTAACTTTTCTTATTCCTGTAAAATTTTGTTGAGTTGGGTTACGACGTTTCAGAATTAGGATGACGATATGCTGAATTTTTTTTTATGTAAAATTGATTTTCAGCCATTTTATATGAAGGGTTGTTTTTCAAGTTTACCGTAAAACGTCTATGATCATCATTTTCTATTTTTTATCGTCTTTCTAAAGAGATACCACGAGTGGGGTATTGCCATTTAAGATTTTGAAGTGAGTGGAGATGACGAATAAGGGGTGGGTCGGTGTCTTCTAAAAAGTACGTCATTTGTATTTCTCCTTGATTTTATAAGAAAAAAAATTATATCTTTTTTGTTTTAAAAATTATAGTTATTGTAAGTTTTCAGTGGGCCACACTGTACAATAAAAAATAAAAAGTTAGAGAGGTGTGCACATAGAAAAATTATTTCGCAAAGCTTGGTATATAAATATTAATGAATCAAAATGTATATTTTAGAACATTTTATTTTTGAATTCGAGTCTATTAATTTTAATTAACACAGCAAGCGGAGCATCAATAAATATGTCCCAAAAACTTAAAAGCCCAACATTGGCTATGTTTATTTCGAACCAACCTACAGCAGCCCCAAATTTTCTTTATCATCATCAACCTATTAACAATCAGGGAATTTTTGTCTCAAATATGGTTTTCCCCAATTCTGACCTTAAAGAACTCATTTCAAAATGTGGGCATTTATAATATTTTTACGTTAAACAAAACAAACTATAGAAAAGTAGGTACCGACAAACAATATAAGCATGAGCGCACCCATGGCCTCGGGGCGCACCCTCCCCCCCAATCCTAAGGATTTTTTAGATATTTTCTACTTATTTTATGATTAAAATAATAAAATAACATAAAATACGGTAATATGGGGTCTCGGCCCCCTAAGAGATATTCCTGAGTGCGCTACTGATATAAGGGTAAATGGCCACATGAGATTGATCGCAGAAAAGTGTTCTCGAATGTAATCCCAGACAGCAAACTTCATCCGATGAACGTACATTTTAAGTCCCTCTTATATACAGTCTCACTTTTTTAATGTCATCTTATTTTTCCAACATTTGTAGAACACAAAGACACAGGTGGGTTGTTTGGCAATACCGCGTAGTTTCAAATAACTATTTCGGTTATCAGTTTTTAAAGTCTGCTGCAATTCCTGCCTTTCCAGACTGTATAGTTTCTAAAATATGATTTTTCGAAGTTTTTCCATTTTGGTCTGAGATTCCTTACCCTAAGATTCGCAAAATGACGTTTTTTCAAATCTCAACTCAATCTGTGGTTTTTTCTATCTGTATGACTCCATCATACTGCAACTCTGTCCTTTGCTTGATAAACTGTATAGTTTGTAAAATATTGCTACGGGTTCACAACAAATAAAACTCGAAAATGTCAAAAAAATAACAATATGTCAATTTATTTCGACAACTCTAATAACACACTACTGAAATCGGCTTATTAACTTTGTGTTAATATCTCGAAAATTGCGATCTTTCGCGAACAATCTATCCTTTTTCGATACACGAGTATGCTAGTTTCTGCTAGAAGGTTCGAGTACGAGTATGACTCATAGATAATGCAACTAAAACCGAGACTAAGACTACAACCATAAGATAAATCAACCTAATACTACACTAAACCTAAATAAATTCTAACTCTAAAATTTAAATAACTTAAATATGTAGCAATATAAATTTTCAGTTTAGCGATTTTGGTCTTTGAGATTCCCTATCCTAACATTCGCTAAATGACGTGTTTTCGAATCTTAACTCAATCTGTGGTTTTTTTCTATCTGTATGACCCCCCCCCCCATACTGCAACTCCGTGCTGTTCTTGATAAACTGTGTAGATTGTAAAATATGAACTTTCCAAATTTTGCCATTTTGGTCTTATGAGATTCCCCACCCTAAAATTCGCTAAATGTCGTTTTTTCGAATCTCAACTTAATGTGTAGTTTTTTCTTTTCTGTTTTTTCTTTTCTGTATTCACCATACTGCCACTCCGTGCTTTTCTTTATAATCTGTATAGTTTGTAAAATATGAATTTTCAAAGTTTTGCCATTTTGGTCTTATGGGTTTTCCTAAATTAAAAATTGCTAATGACGCTTTTTCGTGTATAACTCCTCCATGCTGCAACTCCGTGCTTTTCCTTATAAACTGTATGATTTGTACAATATAAATTTTCAAAGGTTTTCCATTTTGGTCTTATAAGATTCCCTAGCGTAAAATTCGCTAAATGACGCACTTAACCTATACTTTTCAAGCTACCACGTCTGCTATTATTAGCTGGTTACTATTTGTTAGGTGATCCGTGGTTACTATGTGTGGTTACTTGTGACGTCATGGTTAGTATTACTCAAAGAGAAAAAAAACAAAAAATGAGTAACCAGGTTACTTGTGGTTAGTTCGAGGAAACAGGCTTTTAGTAAAGTTTTTGGCAAAGTTTTTGCAACAGTATCGCATAAGTACAGATCATTTTATAATTTTGACCTATGTTGTTTGTTATGGTAAACAGTAAAATTATGTTGAAAGCCTTTTTAAATTTAAATAATAGGTACTTCTCTAATTTTCCAGCTTTTAACAGCTCTTTCAGATTAAAAGGTCTACGAGATGTTTAATTTAATGTTGTACAAATATTTTCCCTGCGTCCTTTTTCGAATAAAATATTTTTAATCTCTCAGCTTGTTTATTTTAAAAAATACGCACAAAAATTATCATATTTATTTAAAAAATCTCTATTTGATAACCGTGACTTTTTTTCCCAACACTAAGGCCGCCAGTCCAGTACGGAACGCCTCGTCATCGCCCACCTTTGGAACCCCAGACAGGGTATTCTTAAGACGGTCCTTTTGTCCCTTAGAATGACCTAGCGAGTGTGGTAGTATGTAGCAAGGTCCACCTTCTCGAGATATCCAACCTCATCCGGCCTGATTACCAACGTCAATGAGGAGAACGAAGAAAGGACTAAATTACAATTAACACTCTCCAGGAAATCCTATGTTTGCCGCACCCGATCTACGAGGATGAGATGAAAAGTTTCCGGCTTAGCCTATAGCAGGCCCGATTTGCTTTCCTGTTCCAACGTATTTTTTTAGCCTTGCTTGTGATCAGTATACGCTCGAAGTTTAATGTGGGTGCGTCAAGTAGTTTGTGTCCTGCCAATGATTACACCGACCCAGGCTTGTGTCAATTTTAAAAAAAGGAAAAAAACGAGATAAGAGCCTTGATAAAATATTTTCATATCAAAGGGTTATCGCCGACGCAAATAAAAGCTGAACTAGATGCTCCACTAGGGAAATCTGCTCCTTCCTATACCACAGTTAAAACCTGGGTATCGGACCCTAAACGTGGTCGTACTAGCACTGATGATGCTCCGCGTTCTGGCAGGCCAAAAACGGCAACTTCTGAAGAAATGGTGCAAACGATTCACAAACTAATTCTCTCAAGATCACAGATTAAGACTGAAAGAGGTAGCTGAGGCTATGGGCATACCAAAAGAGCGAGTTCACCATATTTTATGTGAAGTTTTAGGTATGAGAAAGCTCTCCGCCTGATGGGTGCCGCGTTTGCTCACGCCAGATCAAAAGCTCGTGCGTTTAACTATTTCAGAGGAGAATTTGGCAATGTTTAGAGGTGATTTAAGAGACTTTTTGCGAAGATTTATTATGGCTGATGAAACATGGGTTCATCATTATACCCCTGAAACTAAGCAAGAGTCCAAACAATGGACGGCAAAGGACGAACCAGTTCCAAAGAAGGCAAAGGCAGTACCGTCTGCTGGAAAGGTCATGGCAACGGTCTTTTAGGACGCTAAAGGGATACTCCTCATAGATTATCTCGAAAAAAGAAGAACAATAAATTCAGAGTACTACAGCGACTTATTGGACCAGCTCAAGCAGAATATAAGCGAAAAACGCCCTGGTTTGGCAAAATAGAAAATTTTATTTTATCAGGACAATGCACCTTGCCACAAGTCCGCTGTTGTAATGGCTAGGCTTTGAACTGTTAAACCATTCACCTTCTCTGCTAGACCTAGCCCCGTCAGACTTTTATTTGTTTCCAAACCTATAAAAATTTCTTGGTGGTTAAAAAATTTCCTCAGATTCAGTAATTGCAGCTACAAACGCCTATTTTGACGAGTTGGATAAATCAGACTTCATTGATGGCATCAAATCAGTTGAACATCGTTGGGCAAAATGTATTACCTTACAACGGGACTATGTAGAAAAATAAATTATTATTTAGTCACTATGGTGTTACGTTCTATGTTAGGCCGGAAACTTTTCATCCTATCCTCGTAGGCACCCGATTCGGGGTTCAAACCCGCCATAATAATTTTATCTTAAGTGTAATAAGAGTCATTACCCAGCTACACAGAACGAAAAAGGTACGTAATATCAATAAATTTGTTCAATAATTTTAATAATTTTCAGCCGATGAACAAAATACATTAATCCAGTGGCGTATATACGAAGGGGGCCGGCGGGCCCGGCCCCCCCCCCCCCCGAGGCTAAGATTTTTTTAGATATTTTTCACATATTTCATGAATACAAACATAAAATAGCATAAAATACGGCCTTTTGAGGTCTCGGCCCCCCCCCCCCCCGAAACTGTCTCGGCCCCCCCCCCCGAAACTTTTTCCTATATACGCCACTGCATTGATCCAATGTAACAATTCATTGAATTAATGAACTTGTTCGTTGTAATAAAGTTTGTGTACATTGATTCAATGTTTTCGTTCACCTGCTAAAAATTAATGTAAACCGTACACTTTGTTTTTTCTATGTAGCAAACAATATCTTAGGATGTGTGTCCATTTACTTAGGTACTTAGTTAAGGTTTTAGAAAAACAATTTTTCCAAACGCTTGAGTCAAATAATTTTTCCAGACTCGATGCACGACGGAAATAGTGTCTGGCAAAAAAAGATAATTTTTCTTCTTGTTCTAAATTTTTAGGACACATATTTCGAAATAAATATGGGAGACGGTATATTTACATATATAAAATTTTGAAAAATATAGAATTCTAAAAATACAAGCCCGCCGAAATATTTTTATGAAAATAATAACTATTTTAACTTGACAAAAAAAAACTTAATAAACAATTAAATACTAAGTACTAAATAAATGGATCCATGACGGATGGCCTAATACCTTCCTGGCCCATTAGCACACTCCAAGTAGTTTTTTGTAAATATCTCCGAAACGAAAGCTCTCACGAAGTTTCTGTATATAACACAAATTTAAAGAAAAAATGTGCTTTACTATATTCCGAAAACCGCATATTGATGCGACGCTCCGTTAAAAAGTTATCATTTTTAGAAACTTTTAATTGTCGAAAAACTCA
Organism: Aspidapion aeneum; assembly: GCA_963576565.1. NCBI lineage: Eukaryota > Metazoa > Arthropoda > Insecta > Coleoptera > Brentidae > Aspidapion > Aspidapion aeneum. Next base: position 34,492,853 of record OY755045.1, read on the forward strand.
TCATTAGCATTGACCAATTTTGACCAAAATCTAATCAGCTACAGTATCGAACACTATTTAACAGAATAGGTCAAAATACACCCAAATAAAACATTGTCGGCGTTAACTGAAAGAAAAAAAATTTCATCGAAAACAATACCTTCTCTAGGTAGGTAAAAATATTTACCTATGGTTGGAAAAATAAAATAAGACAAAATAGGTACTTTCAATAAGTATTTTAAAAAATATCAAAATGCTGTTCGGTTCGGTTCGTGGACTAAATAGTTTTTTCCAACATTATTTCAAATTTTATTTTGAAATAATGTTGTTAAACGCAAAAATTTAATTATAAAAACAGCAATGTACATTTTCGGTTAAAACTCATTTAGCAATATACAGGGCAGTGTGTGACAAAATAAAATACTCTGCCAATATATGGACCCCTAAGCTCACACTAGGTACTATAGTTATAGTGTATGTGCGAGATAATAAAACTAAAACCTAAAATATATCTTATTCAACTCCAGACTAAATTACCTTTTGTTTGATACCGCACAAGCCATGTTTTGACTTAAACTCTAATTTTTGAAATCTACTCCCACCCTTTTTGAAGAAAAAAAAATAAAATGTATTTTGTTTAACTCCGGACTCAATTACCTTTCGTTTGATATCACACACGCCATATTTTCACATAAACTCTAATTTTTGAAATCTTCCCCCACCCTTTTATTTAACTTGTGTTCGGTGGATTTTGTTCATTTTTAAATGGGACCATCTCGACCCAAGACCCAGCCTAAGTATCAAATTTCATTAAAATCGACCAAGCGGTTTTTGAGTTATGCGCGTTGGTCCTTACAGACAGACATACAGACATACAGACATACAGACATACAGACATACAGACATACAGACATACAGACATACAGACATACAGACATACAGACATACAGACATACAGACATACAGACATACAGACATACAGACATACAGACATACAGACATACAGACATACAGACATACAGACATACAGACATACAGACATACAGACATACAGACATACAGACATACAGACATACAGACATACAGACATACAGACATACAGACATACAGACATACAGACATACAGACATACAGACATACAGACATACAGACATACAGACATACAGACATACAGACATACAGACATACAGACATACAGACATACAGACATACAGACATACAGACATACAGACATACAGACATACAGACATACAGACATACAGACATACAGACAGACAGACAGACAGACAGACAGACAGACAGACAGACAGACAGACAGACAGACAGACAGACAGACAGACAGACAGACAGACAGACAGACAGACAGACAGACAGACAGACAGACAGACAGACAGACAGACAGACAGACAGACAGACAGACAGACAGACAGACAGACAGACAGACAGACAGACAGACAGACAGACAGACAGACAGACAGACAGACAGACAGACAGACAGACAGACAGACAGACAGACAGACAGACAGACAGACAGACAGACAGACAGACAGACAGACAGACAGACAGACAGACAGACAGACAGACAGACAGACAGACAGACAGACAGACAGACAGACAGACAGACAGACAGACAGACAGACAGACAGACAGACAGACAGACAGACAGACAGACAGACAGAGAGACAGACAGAGAGACAGACAGACAGACAGACAGACAGACAGACAGACAGACAGACAGACAGACAGACAGACAGACAGACAGACAGACAGACAGACAGACAGACATACAACAGACATACAGACATACAGACATACAGACATACAGACATACAGACATACAGACAGACAGACATACAGACAGACATACAGACATACAGACATACAGACATACAGACATACAGACATACAGACATACAGACATACAGACATACAGACATACAGACATACAGACATACAGACATACAGACATACAGACATACAGACATACAGACATACAGACATACAGACATACAGACATACAGACATACATACATACAGACATACAGACATACAGACATACAGACATACAGACATACAGACATACAGACATACAGACATACAGACATACAGACATACAGACATACAGACATACAGACATACAGACATACAGACATACAGACATACAGACATACAGACATACAGACATACAGACATACAGACATACAGACATACAGACATACAGACATACAGACATACAGACATACAGATATACAGACATACAGACATACAGACATACAGACATACAGACATACAGACATACAGACATACAGACATGCAGACATACAGACATACAGACATACAGACATACAGACATACAGACATACAGACATACAGACATACAGACATACAGACATACAGACATACAGACATACAGACATACAGACATACAACAAGACATACAACATACAGACATACAGACATACAGACATACAGACATACAGACATACAGACATACAGACATACAGACATACAGACATACAGACATACAGACATACAGACATACAGACATACAGACATACAGACATACAGACATACAGACATACAGACATACAGACATACAGACATACAGACATACAGACATACAGACATACAGACATACAGACATACAGACATACAGACATACAGACATACAGACATACAGACATACAGACATACAGACATACAGACATACAGACATACAGACATACAGACATACAGACATACAGACATACAGACATACAGACATACAGACATACAGACATACAGACATACAGACATACAGACATACAGACATACAGACATACAGACATACAGACATACAGACATACAGACATACAGACATACAGACATACAGACATACAGACATACAGACATACAGACATACAGACATACAGACATACAGACATACAGACATACAGACATACAGACATACAGACATACAGACATACAGACATACAGACATACAGACAGACAGACAGACAGACAGACAGACAGACAGACAGACAGACAGACAGACAGACAGACAGACAGACAGACAGACAGACAGACAGACAGACAGACAGACAGACAGACAGACAGACAGACAGACAGACAGACAGACAGACAGACAGACAGACAGACAGACAGACAGACAGACAGACAGACAGACAGACAGACAGACAGACAGACAGACAGACAGACAGACAGACAGACAGACAGACAGACAGACAGACAGACAGACAGACAGACAGACAGACAGACAGACAGACATACAGACATACAGACATACAGACATACAGACATACAGACATACAGACAGACAGACAGACAGACAGACAGACAGACAGACAGACAGACAGACAGACAGACAGACAGACAGACAGACAGACAGACAGACAGACAGACAGACAGACAGACAGACAGACAGACAGACAGACAGACAGACAGACAGACAGACAGACAGACAGACAGACAGACAGACAGACAGACAGACAGACAGACAGACAGACAGACAGACAGACAGACAGACAGACAGACAGACAGACAGACAGACAGACAGACAGACAGACAGACAGACAGACAGACAGACAGACAGACAGACAGACAGACAGACAGACAGACAGACAGACAGACAGACAGACAGACAGACAGACAGACAGACAGACAGACAGACAGACAGACAGACAGACAGACAGACAGACAGACAGACAGACAGACAGACAGACAGACAGACAGACAGACAGACAGACAGACAGACAGACAGACAGACAGACAGACAGACAGACAGACAGACAGACAGACAGACAGACAGACAGACAGACAGACAGACAGACAGACAGACAGACAGACAGACAGACAGACAGACAGACAGACAGACAGACAGACAGACAGACAGACAGACAGACAGACAGACAGACAGACAGACAGACAGACAGACAGACAGACAGACAGACAGACAGACAGACAGACAGACAGACAGACAGACAGACAGACAGACAGACAGACAGACAGACAGACAGACAGACAGACAGACAGACAGACAGACAGACAGACAGACAGACAGACAGACAGACAGACAGACAGACAGACAGACAGACAGACAGACAGACAGACAGACAGACAGACAGACAGACAGACAGACAGACAGACAGACAGACAGACAGACAGACAGACAGACAGACAGACAGACAGACAGACAGACAGACAGACAGACAGACAGACAGACAGACAGACAGACAGACAGACAGACAGACAGACAGACAGACAGACAGACAGACAGACAGACAGACAGACAGACAGACAGACAGACAGACAGACAGACAGACAGACAGACAGACAGACAGACATACAGACATACAGACATACAGACATACAGACATACAGACATACAGACATACAGACATACAGACATACAGACAGACAGACAGACAGACAGACAGACAGACAGACAGACAGACAGACAGACAGACAGACAGACAGACAGACAGACAGACAGACAGACAGACAGACAGACAGACAGACAGACAGACAGACAGACAGACAGACAGACAGACAGACAGACAGACAGACAGACAGACAGACAGACAGACAGACAGACAGACAGACAGACAGACAGACAGACAGACAGACAGACAGACAGACAGACAGACAGACAGACAGACAGACAGACAGACAGACAGACAGACAGACAGACAGACAGACAGACAGACAGACAGACAGACAGACAGACAGACAGACAGACAGACAGACAGACAGACAGACAGACAGACAGACAGACAGACAGACAGACAGACAGACAGACAGACAGACAGACAGACAGACAGACAGACAGACAGACAGACAGACAGACAGACAGACAGACAGACAGACAGACAGACAGACAGACAGACAGACAGACAGACAGACAGACAGACAGACAGACAGACAGACAGACAGACAGACAGACAGACAGACAGACAGACAGACAGACAGACAGACAGACAGACAGACAGACAGACAGACAGACAGACAGACAGACAGACAGACAGACAGACAGACAGACAGACAGACAGACAGACAGACAGACAGACAGACAGACAGACAGACAGACAGACAGACAGACAGACAGACAGACAGACAGACAGACAGACAGACAGACAGACAGACAGACAGACAGACAGACAGACAGACAGACAGACAGACAGACAGACAGACAGACAGACAGACAGACAGACAGACAGACAGACAGACAGACAGACAGACAGACAGACAGACAGACAGACAGACAGACAGACAGACAGACAGACAGACAGACAGACAGACAGACAGACAGACAGACAGACAGACAGACAGACAGACAGACAGACAGACAGACAGACAGACAGACAGACAGACAGACAGACAGACAGACAGACAGACAGACAGACAGACAGACAGACAGACAGACAGACAGACAGACAGACAGACAGACAGACAGACAGACAGACAGACAGACAGACAGACAGACAGACAGACAGACAGACAGACAGACAGACAGACAGACAGACAGACAGACAGACAGACAGACAGACAGACAGACAGACAGACAGACAGACAGACAGACAGACAGACAGACAGACAGACAGACAGACAGACAGACAGACAGACAGACAGACAGACAGACAGACAGACAGACAGACAGACAGACAGACAGACAGACAGACAGACAGACAGACAGACAGACAGACAGACAGACAGACAGACAGACAGACAGACAGACAGACAGACAGACAGACAGACAGACAGACAGACAGACAGACAGACAGACAGACAGACAGACAGACAGACAGACAGACAGACAGACAGACAGACAGACAGACAGACAGACAGACAGACAGACAGACAGACAGACAGACAGACAGACAGACAGACAGACAGACAGACAGACAGACAGACAGACAGACAGACAGACAGACAGACAGACAGACAGACAGACAGACAGACAGACAGACAGACAGACAGACAGACAGACAGACAGACAGACAGACAGACAGACAGACAGACAGACAGACAGACAGACAGACAGACAGACAGACAGACAGACAGACAGACAGACAGACAGACAGACAGACAGACAGACAGACAGACAGACAGACAGACAGACAGACAGACAGACAGACAGACAGACAGACAGACAGACAGACAGACAGACAGACAGACAGACAGACAGACAGACAGACAGACAGACAGACAGACAGACAGACAGACAGACAGACAGACAGACAGACAGACAGACAGACAGACAGACAGACAGACAGACAGACAGACAGACAGACAGACAGACAGACAGACAGACAGACAGACAGACAGACAGACAGACAGACAGACAGACAGACAGACAGACAGACAGACAGACAGACAGACAGACAGACAGACAGACAGACAGACAGACAGACAGACAGACAGACAGACAGACAGACAGACAGACAGACAGACAGACAGACAGACAGACAGACAGACAGACAGACAGACAGACAGACAGACAGACAGACAGACAGACAGACAGACAGACAGACAGACAGACAGACAGACAGACAGACAGACAGACAGACAGACAGACAGACAGACAGACAGACAGACAGACAGACAGACAGACAGACAGACAGACAGACAGACAGACAGACAGACAGACAGACAGACAGACAGACAGACAGACAGACAGACAGACAGACAGACAGACAGACAGACAGACAGACAGACAGACAGACAGACAGACAGACAGACAGACAGACAGACAGACAGACAGACAGACAGACAGACAGACAGACAGACAGACAGACAGACAGACAGACAGACAGACAGACAGACAGACAGACAGACAGACAGACAGACAGACAGACAGACAGACAGACAGACAGACAGACAGACAGACAGACAGACAGACAGACAGACAGACAGACAGACAGACAGACAGACAGACAGACAGACAGACAGACAGACAGACAGACAGACAGACAGACAGACAGACAGACAGACAGACAGACAGACAGACAGACAGACAGACAGACAGACAGACAGACAGACAGACAGACAGACAGACAGACAGACAGACAGACAGACAGACAGACAGACAGACAGACAGACAGACAGACAGACAGACAGACAGACAGACAGACAGACAGACAGACAGACAGACAGACAGACAGACAGACAGACAGACAGACAGACAGACAGACAGACAGACAGACAGACAGACAGACAGACAGACAGACAGACAGACAGACAGACAGACAGACAGACAGACAGACAGACAGACAGACAGACAGACAGACAGACAGACAGACAGACAGACAGACAGACAGACAGACAGACAGACAGACAGACAGACAGACAGACAGACAGACAGACAGACAGACAGACAGACAGACAGACAGACAGACAGACAGACAGACAGACAGACAGACAGACAGACAGACAGACAGACAGACAGACAGACAGACAGACAGACAGACAGACAGACAGACAGACAGACAGACAGACAGACAGACAGACAGACAGACAGACAGACAGACAGACAGACAGACAGACAGACAGACAGACAGACAGACAGACAGACAGACAGACAGACAGACAGACAGACAGACAGACAGACAGACAGACAGACAGACAGACAGACAGACAGACAGACAGACAGACAGACAGACAGACAGACAGACAGACAGACAGACAGACAGACAGACAGACAGACAGACAGACAGACAGACAGACAGACAGACAGACAGACAGACAGACAGACAGACAGACAGACAGACAGACAGACAGACAGACAGACAGACAGACAGACAGACAGACAGACAGACAGACAGACAGACAGACAGACAGACAGACAGACAGACAGACAGACAGACAGACAGACAGACAGACAGACAGACAGACAGACAGACAGACAGACAGACAGACAGACAGACAGACAGACAGACAGACAGACAGACAGACAGACAGACAGACAGACAGACAGACAGACAGACAGACAGACAGACAGACAGACAGACAGACAGACAGACAGACAGACAGACAGACAGACAGACAGACAGACAGACAGACAGACAGACAGACAGACAGACAGACAGACAGACAGACAGACAGACAGACAGACAGACAGACAGACAGACAGACAGACA